>OY282449.1:43932041-44051860 GCA_958295655.1 Palloptera scutellata | reverse complement strand
GTACCGGTCAATACTCCCCTTCTATACTCTAAAAAGTAAGGAGTAAACTGTGCTCGTATCTGGCTATAATGAACTCTCTTCAGTAATAGTTTTCAATCAAAGAAGTAAATAGTAAAAAAAGTATTACTGAAATCGAAACAAAGTTAAAAACAAAATAAAACTAGTTTTTTTTTTGTTTGTTAAGTTTTGTAGAGACACTCTAGCCCCGTAAAGTGTTGAATTAAAATGAAAAAATGTAAGAGTAACCTTTCAATGTTTCAATCTAAGATTTGGAAAAGTAGTTTTGCAGTTTTAAAGAGTAATGCTAACTCCGTGAATTAACAATACAGAAGAGTAATATTAAAGACGAGAATCATCAGCTTGTAACTAATTCACTACTGAGAAAATAAAGGGCTTTCAATAGGGACTCAACAAGTTTTGTATTTACATAAATACAACGCACCCTTAAATTTTTTTTGATCTGGAAATGACAAAATGTGGTCAAGGTTTACATTTTCGTCATGGTGAAGTTAACGAACGAGCAACGTTTGGAAATTACTAAAAAATTCCTACCGAAATTCAGAGTCGTGTGCAATTTTAAGTTTGAAAAAAATCATCTTCAGCGACGAAGCTCATTTTTGTCTTAATAGCTATACGTTATTGAACAGTTACAACCCCCCACTCCAACCCCGAGTGTTTTGGATTTCATGCCGAAGGTACGATCGTATTTTTTTTCGATGAAAATGATAGCCATGTTACGGTCAATGGAATTTGCTATTGTGCCATGTTGGAAGACTATTTTTGGCCAGAATTGGATGGACTTGACATCAGTGATATGTGGTTCTAACAAGATGGTGCCACATGTCACCCAGCTATTCAAATAATTAATCAAAGTTCGGTAATCGTGTTATATCGAGAACTGGTCAGGTCGAATGTTCACCTCGTTCATGCGATTTAACGCGGTTGGATTTCTTTTCATGGGGTTACCTTAAGTCATTGAGTTTTTCCAACAAGCCAACAACGTTAGCGGAACTCAAGAACCCTTTCGAATGCGAAATTGCCAAATAAATTTTTTGATAAATCAAAGTTACTAACTCTTACTAACATTTTCGAATTCATGTACTCGATTTTTGCAGCGTTTTTGTTTTTATATTGTATAAAGGTAAATAACCTAAAGTCGCGTTTTCTTAGAGTTTTGATAGAAATCTAAAAATTTTTATTTCTTGCTTCTTTTCTGTATGTGCGGATATTTTTTTTTTTTGCAAATTTATACTTTTTATCTTATTTTTATATTACTAAATTACTGGCATTTTTTTAAAGCAAATACCAACAGCTGATTTCCAAAACCATAAATGTTGGCAGCTTCTGTAAAAGGACCACAGGACAAGTATCTTACAAAACAAAAGACTTACGACACAAGTCAATATATTGTATGTATGTAGGTACATGGGATTGTATAATAATTAAAAATAACTTTATTGTTATCTACTCCAAATGAATTTAACGATGGCACATGTTGTCCTTGCGTCCTTGCGATTTTGTTGACCAGGAATTGAACAATGCAGTAGTTAATGGGTTATGGGATTTTTGTTCCATCATTTGCAAAAATGCTATTTCTTTCGAAGCTGCTGGTGGCGCTGATAGTCGACAACTCTTTGTGTACTTATGAAAAATATTCTATCGTTTCAGAATTTTTTTTTTTATTTACTGGCTCTTCACTCACAATTTTCGATATTGGTGGTCAATGAAGAGGCCCTTTAAGAGTGTCTTCGAATTCTGTCAATAAAAATACCAAGGAGTCATCTTCCAACGGAGAGAACAGTATCGAGGTGATACTGTCTACTTGTCTATTTTATAAAACCAACTATAATAGAAATATTTATGGTAATTATGATAAAGATTGATTTTTTATTTTTTTTGTTCTGACTTTCTTGGCTGGGTATAGTTGCTTAAAAGTTCAAACAGTTGCTAATTGAGTTTGATATCTTTTTTTCACTTCCAGAAGTAATTTTTTCACATTTCTGTGCCTGATATTTTTCCATTTTATTTGGAAAAATATCTTCCAAACACACAAATTTACCATCTAAATTCATATTTGAGCTCATCTCGCTCCACACTTTCTTCTTTTTATATTTGTTCCTGCAGTCCTTGTTTACTTTTCAATATAATGATGAGTTTCAGCAGCCTTCTCTATACAGCAGGGAAATGGTTTGCCAAAGGTGTTTAATCTATATCTAGCAGGAGCCGCGGATTTACCCAGGAAGTGTTTGAGAGTTTTGATTTTTTCGATGTCATGAAAACTGCGGCAGAAATCATTATGCGCAACACCAAGTGTCGTGGCATGTGAACTTACCGCCCAGTGTGTCGGATAAATTGCTGTTATTTGTGCGAGTGAGAAAGATTATATTATATTGAGATCACTTCTTCCTTCATTATTTTACTGTGTTATTGATATGTGTGGAAAATTTTACCTTTTAATCTTAACGGAAAAATGATTTCATTGATCTCAAAAAATTTTAATTACATAACTAAACGAAAACATTATCAACGATTCTTATAAAAATATTATATAACTCCTCCATAGTTACATGCTCGTACGTACATATGTATGTATAATATTACATACAAAAAAATGTTTCTAGTTTTTTTTACTTTTCATTACAAGTGACATTTAATTAATGCTATTATTTACTATGTATATAAATGTCTACTACGCCAAGAAACCCATGAATTCCTTCCAACTTCACATCTACAAACAAACAACTTCCTAGTTGCAATTATCGTTGACTAAAAAAGAAAATAGTAGGTACCTAAAAGCTGAAAATAAATTCCACGTACATAAATTTCGAATTTTTATGCAAAAAGTTTTGAGTCCTGCTGCGACAGCAAATGCAACATTTATATAAATGCTAATAAAAAAAAAAATTTAATTTACAATTAGGATAATCTTTATTTCTTTCTCTTCCACAATATTTTAATGAGAGGGCATTACTTAAAGACTACATAAGATTTTATTAAACAATTTTATTAAATCAGAAATAAGAAACCTTAGTTAGAAATAAATACGCCATGGCGTCAGTTCAGTACTCAAATAACTTCAATGGACTGTAGGCGTATATGGGTTAAAATGAGCAATATTTTAAATGTCAAATGGCAATCAATTGAAACCTGGTAACCACAAGGAATGAGATAAAATCACATTCAATTATCATTTTGGGTTGTTGAATTTCACACGTACTTCATAAAAAGAAGACATAAATAACAAAAAGTTCCATTTCTGCTTCTTTTCTCTTCTCTATCAATCGAAATTTGACTACAATCTAAACACGGATGTTGGTAAAGAAAAAATCTTAAGTTAAAATTTCATAACAACAAGAATGAAAACATCAAACAACGGAAGAAGTTGAGAAACTGAAATGGAGCTCAAAATTTGTTTTTTTTTTATCAAAGCACTCAAAAATATTAACAAGCTGTAATGATCCCCTATCGGCAGCAAGTATACATTGTAAATAATATTTCTTTAAATAGGCACATTTAATTAGTTTATGTTGTTGATGGTACAACACGCGCAGTTTTGATATAACTAACAAAAAAAAAAAAAAAAACACACAGTACAACAATCAGTAATTTTTCCGCAACGATGAATGGTTTTTTAACCAGGACACTACACCTGGTCAAATTCTTTGATGACACATACTATATACCATACATAGACTGCTTCGTCATAATTTATTTTATGATGAGTTCAAGGCATAGTAGAGTGCTGACGTAAGTCGGTAGGAAAGTTTATTATTATTAAGTCCTAAAACTTTTATGCCTGAGATAAAGTTGCTCGTTATGAAAAGATAAACATTTGTTCTTTGTGTTCTTCTTGGGTATAAAAAACGCAAGTCTCTGTCATTATTCACAGATATTTTTTTCAATGCTTGTGTTTGATCTTTTAATTTTTTCTCTCTCGGTCAGTAAAGTTATGTTTCATAGTTGCATAAATAAGTAGTAAGAATATTACTAAAATTGGAAAAAATAATACTTACAAGAAAACAAATTTTATCTCGCAGTTAGTCGGTCATAAAGGGTTTATCAGAAGGGATATAATAATTTTGTATTTAAATATTTTACAGAAATCGATTCTTTGGAGTCAATTTCGCGTTCGATATTGTTTCTGGGCTCCAGTAATGTTGTTTACTTGTTGACATAAACCAACGACTTAACGTAACCTCATAAAAAGAAATCCAATGGCGTTAAATCGCATGACCGAGATGACCATTCGATTGGAAAGGGTCTCGAGATTACACGATTACCGAACTTCCCCTTCAATAAATATATAGGCTAAAACAAGTCTTCCGACATGGCACGATAGCGAACTCCATTGACCGTAATGTGGCGATCGTTTTCATAGACGCAAAAATACGGTGCAGTTACATCTCCGGCATGAAAGCCACACCCCACGGTCACTTTTGTAAATGCAATGGAGTATCTTGAATCGCATGTAGGTTAGTTGCTGTCCAATAATGCATATTTTACTTATTGGCAAAGCAATTAATCAAAAATTAGCTTCATCGCTGAAGAGCTTCCATTTAGAACTTCACTATGATAACAATGTAAACCGAGAATGATTTTCATGCAATTAAGGTTGCCTTTATATTTAAATTCTATTGAAACACTCTATATATCTATCGTAACTTGAAGTGAAGTTGCATTTTCTGTAACTTAGAATTATTGGTTTGCATATCGTCGTCTGCGAATTGATTCGCCTTATACGCCATTCCAGCATTTTTGAGTTAAGAATGTAATTTTGGGCTTCATAATCCAAATTTTCAGATTCTTTAACCTGTTTTCTTCCATTCATTCCTGCTCTCAAGATAATGAGTGTGCAATTTGCCGTACACGCCACCAAAACAAAGATTAATCGAGCTGTTTTGCCGTACACGCCAACTCATGGTCAACTGTGATAACATTGAGTCTGAGATCTGGTAATTATCCATTTTGATCACCTATCAGATGTATCTAAAGTGCGAGGAGAAAAAATACAAAAATTCCATCTACTAAAATAAAGTAGTTTGAAAGAAAAACCGAAATGTTACGCGTAATTTCAGTCAATCCAAAAATTATGCTCAAGTTTTCGTTGCTATTTAACACATTTTTTGCTCAGTTTGTACTTAAAACACTTCGATCGAGAAACACGAAAAATCGCTCGCATCGGATTCAGTTAGAACAGCGTACTCGTATATAGCTTTGATACTAATTATATGAAGTAAGAAATTGCCTAGAGAGAGTAAAGTGATTTACATATAAACTATTTTATTTAAACAAATAAAAATACTTGGAATAACGAGGACACTTCTTCCTTACATAATAATAAGTGGATACAATTCAAAGTTCAGCTATTGGAATCCCGCCCCTGCCGAGGGACTTTACTTGACTTTTACTTTTAATGGCGCAACAGCCCATGGGGGGCCTAGGCCGAGCTTTTCGCATCCACTCATATTGTGCGAGTTATATTTGTACATGAATGGAAGGGACCTACAGTTTAATGCCGAATCCGAACGGCGAAATGAAAAGCTTTTCATAGGCAATTTTTACTCTACTAGGTTTGCCATTGCCTGCCAAGAGGTGGTGCCGTGTTTAAAAATTAGATTTAAAAATTTTTTTATTTTTTTTTTTGATTTTCCCGTGCCGAGATTCGAACCCCGGACATTCCAACGCACTACCTCTACACCACAGCGACCACTGCCGAGTGACGCCTAAGGCTTTTGTCGTCGAAGGAGTCCGCAAAAAGCAAAATCGTCTTAAGTAGTCTCATCCTTTTTGGGTTAATGACATTCGAATTTCGAAAATTTTCATTTGTTTTCACGTTTGGTCTATACATTTTCTCAATTTGTTTTGAACACTTCATAAATCTGGGGGGGAAAAGTGGATTTTTGTTGCACAATGTAATTAACTTAATTAATGCCAATATTAAACAAATGACTTAGCTTTGTTTTTGTATTTTTTATTTAATTTCTTAATCTATTTACTTTCAATTTTTATTCGGCAATACAACAACAAAGCACACATACTGTGTTTTCAATTAGCAGCGTACAATGCCATTAAAAAATGTTAAATTATGAATTAGTAAAAATTAACGTAAGTTTGGCTATAATTTACCAATTTAAAATATCTAAAAAAAAAAACTGCGGTAAATTGGGGCAAATGCTGCAAAAGAGCAGTGAAATGAAAGAAGTGAAAAACCTAAATATTCAAAATACATATGTAACTTCGAGGCTTTTTTGATTTCGTATGTGAGTTTGTGTGTTTGTTTTCCATTTGAAAGCATTTATCAACTCCAACTTCGCCTAATTTCATTTGGCGCAACAGCAACAGCAAAACTTAATGTAACACTTTTGACTATTAAGTATATTAACTAATAAATTAATTAGCGCTTATTTATCGACCTGTTTTACATTTATGTACTGTAAATGTAGTTTTTTTCTTTTCGGTTTATTATTGCTTTACTATTCTTTTGTTTGTTTTCCTTTCATTTCAAATTGTTTGAAAAAGCGAGAAAAAATTAAATAATTTCATTTTTAATAACCTCGAGACTCCAATTTTATTTTGCATGTTTTGCCGCGAGAAAAATTAATCGACTTTTAAATTTCGAAAGTGTTAATTTCCTTTGATTTTGCGAGTGTATAGTAAGTAAAATTTTTCTTTCGTTTCAGTGGAAAATTTAAAGATTTACCTTAATTATATGGTAAATAATACAGTGTGACAATTAAACAAATTAGAGGTCAGTTCAATCATGAAAAAGGTCAACTTTCTTTTTTACTCAATTGAAATGCGGTTTCGAATTCGCAAAAAACCTTTTTTATTAAAATTGTTTATGTGAGCTTTTCAATATTTGTGTTAAATTTGAATAATAATAATGTAAATTCATATTAAATTGTTTAGTAATTTTATTTGGTGGTCGCGGTGGCGTAGTGTTTGGACTGCTACGCAGAGTGTCCGGGGTTCGAATCTCGGCACAGGCAAAATAAAAAAAAGTAGAAAAAATAATTTTTCTACGCGGCACCACCTCTTGGCAGGCAATGGCAAACCTACAAGAGTAAAAATTGCTATGAAAAGTTTTTCACTTCGCCGTTCGGGTTCGGCATTAAACTGTAGGTCCCTTCCATTCATGTACAAATATAACACGCACAACATGAGTGGATGCGAAAAGCTCGGCCTAGGCCCTCCATGGGCTGTTGTGCCATTAAAAGTAAGTAAAGTATTTATCATTTATAATGATTTCAAATGGATTCCAGAATACATACAAATGATTTGAATTTTCAACTACGAAGTCGTAAATGTTACGATGGTTAACGGAATATGCTGGTTTGAATGGGAGTAGATATAAATTATTATGGAAAAATTTATTTCGAAATTCTCACTTCAAATCATTACATTGAAGTTAAGTAAAACGAAAAATATCCATTAAATATTTAATTAAAACTACTCGTAATATTTCGCAGACTATTTGACTCTGCGAAATATCTAAGACACCAGAAAATAAGGACCCAAAAAAAATGATGAATTGTGATGAACTACTAAACTCCAAAAATTAAACAAAAAAGCGCCGAAAACTCGAAATAAACCCAATTTTTACAAATAAAAATATAGCCTCAACGATATGAAATAAAACCGCCAAAAAACAGTGTGCTGCACAATATTTCTGCCTCTTGTCATGGACACATGCCATTGTATAAATTTTGGTGGATGCGACAGAAGTGTCTTTAACTTATAATAAGCCAGAGATGCTTTTATCTTAAATTTATAGCATTAGTTAAATGTAGCTAGGTGATGTGTACTATTCCCTTTTACACCTTCTTTCCATATCGAAAAGATCGCTGGCCATTTAAATTTGACCCACACATGATGGTAGTTCAGCTCAAATTTTCGCTGAATACCCTTAAATCTTCAAGGGAAAGTGACAACGCTGGAGACTACTAATGACCGGCAAATTACATTTCTTGGAATGAGAGTGATGGTCGAAGTTTTACTCTTTAACATTTGAACCACTCATGGCAAAAGAGGAATTTGTTAAACAGAATTTACTTTTACTATATTAACAAACTTAGACTTGTGATTACAAGACGACCTCCATAAGAGCCTGTATCTTCTGAAGCGATTCCGTACTTCGGCTTTGCACACCTGAACTACTGCTTGAGAGACCTATTTCACAGTATGCTCATCAGTCTCTGTATGGCATAGATACGCTGCAATGTGCCAATCTAGGGTCTCACCATTACCAACTGATAACACTAGGTTAGCTTTTTGATCCATAGTAACACCACAACTCTATAGAGCAAAAGAGAACTGGGAGCTACTTATGTACTTCTAGTGCTGTTTCCAGCATTAAAGAACCAATAACTAGTGCAAAATTTTTAAATGTTCAAAGTTTAAACTACTAATTAAGCAATTTAAGCAAAGAAGGAATTCACTATAGCTAATATGCTCCACAGTTTTCATTGCTTTGGTCGAAACATCATTTATTTAACAAGTGCTAATTTTATATAATCCTTTTTATGATTTTATTTTATTGAAAATATCATGGCTTAATATTTTTATCTTAAACAATGTAATTAGTGCTCTCGTCTTAAAAATTAAAATTGAGTTAGTATTTTCTGCGGCAAAGAATTGAAGATCCTGGGGGGTGATACTTGGCCAGATGTTTGGGTTTATGTGATCATGCTGATTCTCCAACAACAAATCTCGCGTCGTAATGGCTGTGTGAGAAGTAGCAGAGTCATATTGGAATACGTTTGCCCTCTTGCACCATTTTAGGCAACAGCATTCATTCGAAGTCCTTGAGGAAATAACTGGGTTGGCATTACGTGTCCTTCATTGCTCACCACTCCCAAAACCATGTCAGTTGCCGGAAACTTTGTATGCATCTCATGGGCAACATCTGAAGGATCCGAACATAGCCACCTATCATTTCGTCTGTTAATTGCTTGGTCCAGGTCAAAATATTTTCGTCAGAATAAAACCAGAGCATGTCCGGGATTTCACGATGTTTTAACTTGTTTAAAAGTTGTTGTGCTCGGATGAAACGTTGTTCTTGAGTTTTCGCCGACATAAACTGCGCATCACGTAGGATCTGTACCGGATGTCTTCGTGTACAATGCGACTAGATCTCTCGATATAGTCCTTATGGACTTTGAAGGGTCTTCGTCATTAATGCACTGGACTTGCTGCACAAACTGGCTGTCACAACGTGGCTCATGTTTTTTGTGCTTGGCAACACTTTCCATATTGCAATTAGATACTTATAACTCTTGAAGAACTTTGTGAACTAACGATCGGGCGACTTTCAAAAATTGGGAGATTTCAAGATTGCTGTGAATCGCATGAATAGCGACGATAACAGGGTGTCTTTACATTTCCTGAGTTAGCTTTTTGTGTTTTTGCCTACAAACTACGATATGCTCTGTCAAACCAAATCATTGGCGCCATTTCTTCGCATTTAGTACTGTCAACAATGTTCAGTTCATAAACAATCAAGTTTCATACAACAACATATTTTTATCCGCTCGTAAAAATGTCGAATTTTGTGCCTACATACTACGATATGCGGACATAATTGATTTTCTGTTTCCAATTGAAGAAATCTGCTTTGGAATCTCATCGAATGCTTGTCGAAGCTTACGGCCAACACGCTCTAGGCAAAACACAGTGCAACGAGTGGTACGATAAGTTTAAGCGATTTTGATGTGAGAAACGAAGAACGATGAAGACCACCGAAAAAGTTTGAAGATGCCGAATTGCAAGCTTTACTCGATTAGGATGATGGTCAAATGCAAGAACAACTTGCAGAATAATTAGTTGTGACCCAACAATGCATTTCTCAACGTTTAAAAGCCACGGGATTGATTTTGAAGATGGGAAGATGGGTGCCGCATAAATTGACTGAAAGACAGGAAGAAAATCGAAAAACCACCTGTGATTTGTTGCTCGCAAGGTACAAAAGAAAGCCATATCTTCATCGAATTATTACTGGTGATGAAAAATGGATCTATTTCGAGAATCCCAAATGTTAACGATCATATGTTAAGTCTCGGTACACCGGCCAAATCGACAGCAAAACCAAATCCCTTCGGAAAGAAGACAATGCTCTGTGTTTTCTGGGATCAGCGAGGTGTTATCTTGTTTGACCTTCTGAAACTAGGTGAAAGAGTTACTGGTCAACGCTACGAACAATAATTGGCCGATTTGAACCGTGCTTTGCGCCAAAAACGCCCAGAATATCAAGCTAGACCATTTTTATCTATGACAATACACCATCACATCGAACAAAACAGATTCGGGAATTGTTAGATTCGTACAGCTGAGAAGCCCTCCCTCATGTGGCTTATTCCCCAGACTTGGCTCCATCTGACTACCACTTATTTTAATCAATGGAGCACGCACTTCCTGAGCAGCACTTCGATTCGTACGAATCGATTTGACTCAAAAAACGAACAGTTTTTTTGGTGAGGCATTCACAAATTGCCAAAGAGATGGGAAAAATGTGTAGCAATGGTCATTACTTTGAAGATTGAATGTATAACCATTTCTCTTAAATAAACGTGAATTTTCATAAAATAATTATCGGTTTCATACGTGTACACCTGGTAGAAAATACCTTGATATCAAGATATATATTTTGAAATTTGTTTAAAAAATTTCCCTCATTTCTTCTAAATCCCCATCAATGAAATGTAATTTTGGAACTGCAGGTGCCAGCTCAGCATTGAAACCATAACATGATAACAAAGAAGGAAATCAATTAGGATATGAGCCTACATATAATACTTACATATATGAGTCCCATATAATGCTGAAATAGGTTCATGGTTAGCATCTGGCATACTTAGGTAAATTTCATGGTAAAAAAGGTACTGATTTTTTTACTTTGTAGGACGCTACAAATATTCAACCCATTCTTTCTGAATATATTGATCAATAAATCAAATATATAGTCAACAAATACACAACTTTAGTAGTCAAAGCCGAAAAATAAATAAAAAGTCCAACACAAAAAGAACGAAAATCGGTTCCCATGACACAGAAATGTCGACCATAAAATTTCAAGTGACGCCAGCTAACTACACACTAACATCCAATATCGTCATACGAAAGATGCTTTCTTTGGAGTATGGGCGCCTATGCCGTTGACGGTGCTTACCATCCAGAGCAGTACGGCAGGGCAGGCAGGCAGTACATTCGAATATATTTTTTCTTCTCTGCCTCTCTATGCTCATCGATATTGTTGTTTCTTCTTAGCGCTTGATGGATTTTAGGCAATTTAATGTTTTGTGCACAAAATGTGTGTGTTTTTTTCCTACCCCCTACAACTCAAGCTCGCCAAATCGCACTATGGAGGCGCGGTGGAAAAGCTTTTTGCGTCGCTTACTTTGGTCAAATCTCTTAGGTAACAACGATAAAAATAAAATAGTTTCAGTTTAGTTGTTTGAATAAATTTCTATTCTGCTAAGATTGAATGAAGGTAGGTAGGTATGTACTTTTTCCAGAACAAAAACAAAAAAGAATTTCAATGTTCTTAAGTCATGTTGTTGTTGTTGTGGTTTCTGATGCTGGCTTTTTGGTGTTTAGTGTCGCTGTGGGATATCATGAACTGCTAATTTATTTCTATCTGCCTCATTTGCTCATTTGGTACACAGATGTAAAAGTTCAAAAGTCAATTGTGCGCAAATGTGTTTCAAGAAAGTGGAAAAAAAAGTTCTTCCTTTGGGCACTTCATCTTAAGTTGTATTGTTGGCTAGATATAAATATATAAGGAACATTTTTATTAATGAGCAATTCTTTCACTTTACTCTTGGACATTTGTAAGCGGCTCTCTTTGCCTAACGAAATCATGGAATTTTTATAGTGACATCAAGTAACGGTTTCATAACAGTACATAAATGTTCAAATCAGCAAAGTGAATTGTTTTCAGTTTGTTTATTTATACAATCAATAAAACGTTAATAAAGTCAATACATGGCAAATTGTACTTGGCTTTTAGCAGTGTTGGCATATAATGCGTAAATAATGATTTTCTTCAATTGTTTACATTTTGACTTACGATAAGAACGGCAAACAATAAGAGAAAATTCTTGTAAAGCGTTTCAGTTTCGTAATTTTATAAGTAGCCCCCAAGACAGTGTGGTCGCTGTGGTGTAGTGGTAGTGTGTTGGACTGCTACGCAGAGTGTCCGGGGTTCGAATCTCGGCACAGGCAAAATCAAAAAGTAGAAAAAATAATTTTTCTACACGGCACCACCTCTTGGCAGGCAATGGCAAACCTACAAGAGTAAAAATTGCTATGAAAAGATTTTCACTTCGCCTTTCGGATTCGGCATTAAACTGTAGGTCCCTTCCATTCATGTACAAATATATCACGCACAACGTGAGTGGATGCGGAGTGGATGCGGTCGGCCTAGGCCCTCCATGGACTGTTGTGCCATTAAAAGTAAAGTAAAGTAAGCCCCCAAGACAAACTAATGCTGTCCTATAAACGCGTAAACTGTGTAAAAGAGTCAGCTATTTGGCAGTTTGACCTGGGTTCCATTTTAGTATTTGGAGTTAAGATTTATTTTACAGTATTTTTTCGAATATCACAAATTTTTTTCTTCCAACACTAAAGTTTCCAATAATTACCTTTTTAAAAAACCGAATCGTTGAATATCGATATTATTAGTCTACATTTATATCAATATGCATGGAAAAGTAAAGTGGGGCAGCCACACCCATTGGGTGCTCAACCAATTCGTTTGTTGTGCATCTCGCATGTTCTCGAATAATTCTGTACTGTGTCTAGCAGTGTTGCTGTTAGAATATAAGCTACCAATACCTTCAGGTCAATTACCATTGTTTCGAGTGTTATCTTCAATACCCGCATTTTTAATTTTTATCCCTAGAGAATAATCAATCGGATTATTCAGTTATTGCTAACACGTAAAATTTGCAAAACTGTACCTTTGTGTTTTGTACTTCAGCGATTAACAATTTATAACCAGGGCACGGGTATGCTCGTAAGCAAGCGACTCATGAGCCATATGTAACCTAAACAGCATCTATATATTTGGGAGGGCCTGGTTATTATCTGATTTTGACGGTTTCAGAATGAAATATTTTATTTATCATTCTTGCTCGTTATAACAAACTATTTTGTATTTGTACTAATATTTCCATTGCATATTTTATTTATTAGGGAGGAAGGAAATTAACATCCCAATGGATGTTAATTTGTTTTTTAAAAGTTATTCTTAAAGCACCGAATTGGGTTAGTTTGCTTCACTATTTCTTTCAATATTGCCCTTTGAACATTTGATCTTATATATGGGAAATAGGCGTGGTAATTGTCAAACGTTTGTAATTTTCGCACGAGACATTTAAGAATCAATTATGTCACTCTAGCAAATGTTGTTTACTTTGTGCAACAGCTTCGATCCATGTTATGTTACAAGAATTAGACAATTAATTCATGATAGACCTTTTATAACATTAGGAAATCAAAATAGAAAGGAGTAACAAAGTTGATAAAATTATTACTTGTATAGTAAATAAAAAGAATCAATTTGTAAACGAGTTGTAATATGAAAAAACAAATTTTATTGTTATTTAATAGAAAAATACAAGAATTCTACTTAAGAATAAGAATACCTCTCAATCCTTAGTTCTGGACAGTTTGGTGGATTGGCTTCTCTAGGCACCAAAATCACTTCGTTCCGTTTGAATTACTCTAAGGCCGTTTTGCTGTAGTGACATGAAGCGAGGTCAGACCAAAAAAACGTGGACACTTCATGTTGGCGTAAAAATGGAAGCAATCTCTTTTGCAAACGCATTCCTTCAAATATATTTCGCCGTTGATTGTACCCGATGTCACGAATGTGCTGCTCCTTTTGCCACAACTACAAATTGCCTGCCAAACAAGGAATTTCTTTGGGAATTTTGTTTTTTTTTTGGCTTTGAATTTTTCAGTGACATTTCCTCGACAATCAGCTGTATAAAATTCCTGGCCATGTAGCTGGAAAAAGTCCGCTAAAACATAAGTTTCATCGTCCATTATGCAGCATTCAAATTTCTTGACAAAATCTCGGCTCAGCATTTTTGCTCGTTGTTTTGCGGTTTCATTCTTCACGGCATTTCTATCCGGAACTTTTTGAACTTTGTATGTCCTTAGCCCAGCTTTCTTCTAGTCCTGCGCACTAAAGATTCTGAGCAATTAGCCTTCCCCGCCAATTTCCTTTCCCAAATGTTTGAATCTCTCTTTAAAATGATCACAACGTTCTTTGCCTTCTCACAGTCATGTGGCCCCTTCTTTTTACCAGAACCTTTCTTCCGATCAATACGCAGTTATTCCTTAAAACGTTTAATGCGAGAAATGGTTTTAGGGTTAGCCCCTACCCATTTGGCAATTTTTTTGAATGACCAGTGAGGTTGCTTTTGAAAAATTTTAATAATATTTTCTCGCACTTCCACTTCGTTTTCCATTTTCGTGTTAAATAAATTTTTATTGTCTTTAACTGACACATAATATTTTCTGACATTTAATTCAAAGCTACTTAGATAAAAATTTTTGATTTTGAATCTTTCAAAAGCACAGTATGGGAAGAAATGTATCTGACAATTTTATTCGACGCAGTACATTAGATCGGGTCACAAAAAACCTCTCAACATAAGCTTTCAGATAGGGGGTGGTTTTTTTTACTTTTTTTTGTATGGGAACAGACCCGCTCTAATGTACATACATAATAATTGATGAGATTCCTAGTACTTAAAAGAAATATTAAAATTATGTGTTGTAGTACAGAGAATAGAAAAAGGGATTTGCGCTTAATTTGAAAGGATACTTGAAACAAGTCTAAACTGGACTGCACTTGAAATTATAACTGTAGGTTAAAACTAATAGTGCTCATAATAGCAAAATGTATAAGGAATCATATGTATATTTCTGTAGGTAATACAAACAAAAATTTAATATGTACACACTTTTTAATGTATACACTCGTCGTTCTGACATATTTCGTATAATAAACTACAGATATTTCTCGTTGCTGCCTTAAGCGTGAACTCAATTCCCTTAACTAAACCACCCACAAATATTTGCATCCATCAACAAAGGCAATAGCAGCAAAAACAAACATCTACACCCACATTTTGAAAAAAATAATAAGCTTAAGCTTATATTGTGACAAATCTTAGCGTCACGAAATTATTTAACACAATTAACTTTCATCGAGGGATAGAAAGAAAGACACAACTCTGTCAAATTTAATTGCAACATTGTCGTCACATAACCTGGAAAGGTCCACAAAATGCTACAGACAATTTTCTCTTTTAATTAAGCATTGGAATATTTCAAATACATAAATATTTTAAGTAAAAGTGTCAATTAATTTTACTTCTATATAGGTACGTACATATAGTAAGTACATACTACTGTGGGCAAAAAGTAGTAAGACTTTTTAATTTAAATTTCGCGCGGAAACCCATTCATCAAAATATTATTTTTTTAAGGTTGGTATGATTGTCGGTGACATCTGTGCACAATGTCACATCAAAATAATCATTAGTGTTTAGTATACGCTTGTCTTTCTGAAGTGCAAAAAGTGCATTCGGCGATTTTCACAATGAGTGAAATTATTCAACAAAGAAGTTCCATTAAATTTTGTGTGCGGAATCAAATTTCTGGTGCCGAAACGTTCAGAATGTTGCTGAACGTTCCTGAAAGGCCTTCGGTGATAATTGTATGTCGCGAGCAAGTGTTTTTGATTGGTACAAATTGTTCAAAAATGGTCGAGAACGCGTTGACGACGAACCACGTCCAGGACGGCCATCAACATCAACTGATGATCAACACGTCAATAAAATCAAGGAATTGGTGCTCGAGAATCGAGAATCGACGATTAACAGTCAGAGACCTTACTGGCATAGTTGGAATATCGGAAGGATCAGTGAAAACCATTTTAAAACATCATTTGGGCCTAAGAAGAGTGAATGCACGATTGGTTCCAAAATCACTGCATTGGTTTTACGAGACCATTTTGCCAAAAATTCGACTGATATCGTTCCGCAACCACCCATTTCGCCTGACTTAGCACCGAGTGACTTTTGGCTATTTTCTAAACTCAAAAAACCGCTTCGTGGACACCGTTTTGAGTCAATTGAAGACATTGAACATGAATCGCTAAGCGCATTGAAGGCTACCCCGGAAATTGACTTTAACAACTGTTTCGAGAATTGGAAAAAACGTTGGCACAAGTGTATTGGGGCCGGGAGGGCCGGGGGTGATTACTTTGAAGGGGACGAAATAGATTTGGAAGAATGAATAAAAATATTTGAAATTATGAACAAAGTCTTACTAACTTTTGCCCACAGTAGTATATGTAAAATGCGATAAAAATACAAATCAGGAAGTTTGTAGGAGAAAATATTTTTTCAATTAAGTTTTTATAACTAACACTCAAGTACATAAGTTGGCGGTGGAAATCGCAGAAATTAAATACTATGCAAACAGTAAAACCTTTGCATTTATAACCTGTTGCTCTCAAGCACTAAGTATTTCTCGCATTTTTACACTTACACTACCTTATCTACAAAGTTCTTTTTACACTTTTACTACCTTATCTACTAGCTTTTTTTTACACATAACGACAATATTCAAAACACCTTTTAAGCCTATACAATAAAAATATCGTTACAAATGAAATTTTATGTTAAATACCACCAATATTTCTACTTCCCATATCTTTTTGAATATTATTGCAGGTAAAGGTGTTGGTTTATGACTTTTTGCACTTTTCTTACGGCCACTATTTACAAGTTCTTTACGTAGGATAAGTGGCAGCAATAATATTGCGTTTTGTGATGAGCAGATAAATGTTGAAAAAAAAAATAGCTTATAAGTCCAACATATACCGTATTGAGTTCAATATATTATATGTGAATGGAATATAAAAAAAAAAGTTAGCTATACAAAAACAAATATTTTTGTATTACTTTCCAAGCTACTCCACAAGAGCTATTTAAACTTGGTGTTCTCTGCAAGTAAAAAAAATATATACCATATATACTATACACTTGTTGAAAATGACATTTTCTACATTCTACTTTTCCAATACATTTCAAGTAAAATCTTTACCGAATTAAACAAATTGTCCTCTTTTATTTTATACCCATAAGGTGATAAAGTGGTCGAAATGGTGTAGTTGGTAGTGCGATGGCCAGCTACGCAGAGTGTTCGCGTTCAAATCTCGGCACATGCGTAAATCAACAAGAAAAGCTTTTCAGTTCAATACTTTGTTTGTTCAAAGATTTATAGTCCTGGAGTATGGAGGATAACGGACTTCACATCTACACTATATTTGACCCTGTAGCTGGTGCTGGAGTATAGATTTTTACGAAAATGTAAAGTAACTTGAGGGGTCTGATGTGCCAATTTCTACCATATATTTATATTTATTTGACATTTGGTTATTAGTTATTTCATTTTGCACTCACAAAGTGTTGAAAAGTAAGTAAGAGAACAATATACAAGAAAACAAAGGACATTTTTTTTTAAATTCGACTTTTTTCGGTTTTTGGCCTTTAACTTTATAAAGGAAAAAGGAAGGAATTTCTAATTACTGTCTTCCGCACAGTTGTAGCTAATACCTTTACGCATAACTTTATACTTACTACGTAAAACATCGAAAAAACACCTCTAGACGGTGTTTTTGTGTCTAGAGTCGAATTGAGTGTGTAATTATTCGGCTTTAGGCCTATAACTTATAAAAGGTAAGGAATATCTATTTGCTAATATAGACTAATATCTTACATCAGGAAGAAGGAAAATTTGGAACAACTCCTCCCTCTCTAAAGTTCCATTCACTCTTAAGTGCCAGATATTTTACTATTTTTTTTGTAAATATTTGTAGAAATTTCCCCCTTTCTCACTTAAGTACCCCAAAAGCCTGGCATCTTCATCGGAGGGGTTTACTGTATAATAGGTACTGAGAGATTGAGTATTCTCCATAGCCTGGAAACACAAGTTTTCCAGATCTATACCGCCCAGTTGAGGCCATAGGAACTCCATTATCCTGATCCTGTAACGAATGCCATTCATAGTCACTGCATTTCCGGCCTATAACAACGATAACGCGTTTTTACTTTGTGTAGCGCTCCATTTTTAATAACAATCCAGAACAATCATAGATGCTGTTAACTTTCAAAGTTACCAGTTGCACAGAAAAAAAAATTACAAACAAATTTAAATACTGCGCTGTTATTGGGACACCCTATACTTTTATGTTTACAATTAATTAATTAATTTACCAAATTGGGAAACTACAGTACTCTCAAGTTGCTACTGGTACTTTCTAATAAACACTAATCTTTTATTTTATTGGCGATTTTATTTTTAAGTAAGCGCTCCTCAAAATCGAATAGCAGCTAAAAGGCCGAACAAGTTTGAAGAGTACTGCTCTGAGAGAGCCATTAAAGAAGGAGATGCTTCCCGGTGTTACACTTTTTGAAATACGTTGAATTAAACGATTTTGTTAGAAAACATTTTTTTTTTTGTCACAAACCTTTTTTTCGTAAAAATATTGAACCTTGTTGACTCATCGCTCCACATAATTTTACATAATTCCTTTGTGAGGCATATCCCATTTGCATTGGATTTTTACTACGGTAAGATTTAGCATGATATTTAAATTTTCAATATCCGGAAATCTTAAAAAAGAGAAGTAGGTAGGAAATAAAAAATTGGAAACCAAAAATTTAAAAATGCTTTAAAGAAAATCAAAATATGCGACAGAGAATCACAAATACCATATGACCGACCATCTACAGCCGACGAATACCATCAGTCAGTCATTCGCACACGTAACTAACAATTTTATTTAATGCGGCGTACGTGTGCGCTTTAATAAAGTCACAGAGAGCGCGATGTATGGATGATCCTCTTCTTGCCTTAGATGTGCATCGTCATATAGGAAGAGTAGGTACATATATATCCATTCGTGCATGAGCGTGCGCAGACACCATGGCGAATTAGTAGAAAGAAGATGAAGGCGTTGCACTAATGAAGCCATAAAGACACGTCGTCATCATGTTTTATTATTATTTTTCTTCGAAATTAAATATTGTATAAGCTGGCAGTACTAAACAATTACACCCACACTAGCAACGAACAGCAGCAGGAAAAGTTGTATTTACATTTGTATTTATTATGTACATTTTATTGTGCTTATTGCGATTTGATGAATCTGCTGAATCCAAAAAAGCATATTTCGTACTAGAAAGGGCGGCGAAATCTTTCAGTGAGCTCGCTCTACTCCCGATAAAGCTTAACTGCCGAAATATTGAAGTGAGGTAGGTAGGTAGGTAGTTAGGATAGGAGCCCCGGAGCATTTTTCGATTCAAAATTCTAATCGTATAGAAGAAAACAGGTTGAAGGAAAACACGTCATTCTTAACTCAAAAATGCTGAAATGGCGTGTATGGCAAACGAATCTTCAGGCGACGATATGCGGACTCAAAGAATTACAGTTCGTCCTACATATAAAATTCTTGAAATAAATTTGCATTCTATGACGTCAAATGAGACCACAGTGAAAAGGAAATATTTGTTGTTTGCTATTTGTTTCTCTTACACTCCAATTTATTTTTCCATACATGCCTGCTGAAAAACTATTAAAGTCCATTTTCACACAATTTCTTGCTGCTTTAAAATTATGCTTGGATATTGGTGTATTTGAAGAGATTGAGCATTGGCACCTAAAGCTACTACAACTCTTTTGTTTGGTGTTCTAAGTATGTAACTTAAAAATTCTTAGACAGCACTTTATACTTTTAAATAAAGTCATAAGCCAAATGCTATCAAATGCCGTAAATCACAATAGTGCAACCAAACATGGTATTTTTTTGGTTTTTATTATTTTGTTTTCTATTTTTTTATTTTGCGATTATAAAATTTTCAAAAGAATTTTCTTTTCTCGGCACCTAACAAGGTGTCAATATCTCGAATTTTAATCTGCCCGTTTTTTGCTGCTCATAAAGAACTTAAGCGAAATCATTGTAGTAAATCAGTCTTTGAATAAAAGCAAAAGGAAACTTGAAGTATTTCCTTACCGCAAAAAACATTAGCTATAGCGAAATTCATGTGCATGCTTACGAACGACTCAATGGCAAAACCGATTAACTCTCCGGAGCTAAAAAAGTTAAGAACAAATAATTTTTAAATACACAAACTATACGAAATCAGTTTCGATTTCGGTTTATTGGTTCAAAATAAAATTAATAAATATAATATGTTTACATGCATAACGTTAGGCATCAAATAAATGTTCTGGCGCTGAAATGTAGAAAAATTAAGCAAATGCAGTTAAACTGTTTTAGCTGTGAACAGTTCATATAAATGGTTCCTTTGGCGATGACGGTATAATGATTACAAACCAAATTGTTCACGCATGCGCGACCAATTGTACATTAGGCTCAAATACATGCACTGTTCAAGTATATTTTTTCTCCTTTTTTAATCACCTCTTGAATCGTCGATTTTATCTAAGAAATTCAGACTATTAAAATTCTTGGGTCCAGTGAAGTTCTGTAGCTCTGAATTCCTCACTGGTGGGACCAAGCCTCATAAATTTAAGTAAAACTAGATGGAAGGTAAGATCGGTGGCGGACGATTTTTGTTATTATTAACATCTTTAAACTTAAATAACTCGTATAGTAATAGGTGGGCGTGGTTTTTATCCGACTTCGATATTTATTCTCTAGATTGGCTACGATCGCTATGTTTTTAGCAATGGACAAATGGCATAAAGACAAGGGAAGTTTAGACTTTTTTTTTACCAAAAATTTCTGTTTTGTTTGTCTTCAGATATAGCGGAAGACGGTCACGGAATGGTATGTTGGCGGAGAGTAACAGAGATTGAGCATTACTAATGTTGGTCTTGATTATGTCTCCGATAACTTTGATGGTAAACCAGAATCGAATTTAGATCGATGAAAAATATTAACAATTGACTTCGAAATATAAAATAGTCATTATTTTCCCTCATAACACGAATGACATTAGAGTTGCCATACTCAAAATAACTAGTAATTCAAATTACAAATGTTAGATGGACCACCCTTTATAATCTTTTTGACGCTCAGTCGCTGTGTTAATGCATTTTTTCGCTTTCATAATATGGTATGCGGTCTTCTCTTTTTCTATTTCTATATTATTGATCAAGTGAAAGATCAAGGATGTAGACAAATCGTAAAATAATAGCGTAGTTCAATGAACACAAAATTAATTTTTTTAAATTGTTCGGCCTTATACTAACAAACACTAACATAATGAAAAAATAATTTTTCAAACATCTAGTAAACATCTAATCTAAAACCTTTTAAACTGATGCCATCTTACGGCACCAGTAAACTTCATTTCGTTGCTTTTGTTTTAATCATATTTAAAGTTTTTAGATTCATAATTTAAAGTTTCTATATCTTAAAGGCGATTCAACTAAATTTGTAAAACTAATATGCCTACTCATATTTTATTACACAGTACAATACTTCAAAACATTATATAGGCACAAAAGTATTTAACAATATTACTTATAGTGAGCTTTTAGCAACTTCAAAACTAGTTATTAAAGATACATAAATGGCTGGTTTGAATTTTGAAGATAGCCAATTGAAAAGGAAAATATATATTAAAAATATTGAATTTTTACAGAAATCAGAAATTTTTTATTTAAATTAAGAATAAGATAATTTTTTGGTTTTTTAAAATCTTTTCCTATTGTTCATGTCTTACTAGGAAAACAGAACAATTTTATGGATACAAAAATATGGGTGTAGGTAATTTCCTGCTGCAATTAGGTGAATATAAATAACACAGCACGAAAAATTGTATCTTTTCTCAATGTACACAATTTGACTTACCATAAAACCGAATGATTCACGGGATTATCTGCTAGAATTGGACGTGCCCATTTACCCTATATCTATCGTATGTTGAAAAACATATTTTCCACAAGTTCAGACAGTCCATAAGGGATATATATTGATAGACCTTCAAGTTTCTGAACTCAGAATCTGTCCCATTGTCCACGAAGACATCCGGCATACCATAAATCCTACGTGTTGCGCAGAGGACAGTTTATCTCAGCACAAACTCAAGAACAATGATTCATCCAGGCACAACGACTTTAAACAATTTAAAACATGCTGAAATCCTACCTAGCTCCCCGGATATTAATCTTTTGGACTACTACGTATGGTGCGTTGCTGAACGCTAAACCAATAAACATCCTCATAACACGCTTGACATTCCCTCTGAGCACCTATTGTCAGAGTAATGAATAAGGATGAGCATCATTTTATTAGTGCATGCGAACGTTTCCGGCATTTCCAGATTTGAAGCTGTATGTGAAAAAGAAAATAAAAAAAAGAAATTCTGTTATGAATAGAGCAACGAAGTTATATTTCCAATTTTGCTACATATAATCTTATAGTTCCTTAGTCTGAACTACATTTTGGTTGATAGAATATTGTTTTTTTGTTGTGATTTTAGGTATAAAGGTTGAATTAATGTAAATGTGCATGAGTTCATTTGAAAGTGCTTGCAAATACTAACCCGATGATATCAATAACTTCTATTACGAAAAAATGGCTTATAAAATCCTGTTAATTTAAGCAGACGTGGAATAGTCGTTGGGTTAAGCTTAGCTCCTTGTTCATATGTGGTAGCTTAACGTTAATTCCGACTAGTGTTGCAACGACAACAGTACTTACTTATTAAAAGTATCATGCGAAAATATTGGTTCTACTCAAATATTTGAATAAAACTATCGATATCGTATTCATTCCATTCTTTTCATAAAAAACCAAGTTTAAGTTTACATATATTAACATTTTATTTACAGATGGTACGTATGTATGTTAAGGTGCATAAGGAAAAAAGGTTTTGTTGTACCCCTCTAAAAATTAACCTCAAAATTTATGATGATTCATAAAAACTTTGGGTTCTAGCGACTTTTGAATGGGTAAATTTTCTGTAAGCAACTTTTGGCCAAATAAAAACTCAAAAATAAAAGCAACTCAGAAATGTTTAGGATTTGCATCGAAAAACTTGAAAAATAAAAGAGTATTAAAAATATCATATAATTAAAATATTAATTAATAAAATATTAACTTAACTAAAAAAGTAACGCTTTTTATTTACTCGATAAATCCTCATTTAAAAATATCGAGTACTTAGTAAAGGAAAAGTACTTAGTATTTGTTTTTAACTTTAATTTGGCAATATTAATTTTCTCTGTGTACTCGTACTTACACTTACCGGCCCTGTACTACGAATCTTATTCTCATATTAGTGAGTATAATGTGTATATATATAGGCACATAAATACGAGTAGGTATGTGCAAAATATATATAAAGTAGAATCGCGATAATTCGTATCCCGTTAATTCGAAAATTGCAATAAATTTTAACACACTGCCCCTTGAAAAAATCGTTTTAATTCGCAATTATTCCGTACATTTTGGTGTTTTCGCTTATTCGTATATATATTTATATTTCAATACAAAGTCTGTTTGTCTTCTTATATATCGTAATTGGATCTGGACAAACTCTTATAATTCGTAATGTAAAGCAAAATTCTATGGAACAATGGTTCGCAAAAGTAGCCGCCTATGTTTATCGTTTACTTTTTTTTGGGGAACTTTTTGTTTTTTCGTAGTCAGTTTGTTCGTTGCTTTGTCAAAGATGTGTAAAAAAGAGTTTGGCACTGTTTTTTATTAAACAAATTGAAAGAAAAACCCGTTTGTTGATATTTTGCTTATTTTAACCTCGTTAAAATAAAATCTTTTTATATCGAATATAATTCGTAAAAAAGTGCTGGCCCCTTGCGATTACGATTTATCGGGATTCTACTGCTTGTGGAGTACATGTGTTTTTGTTTGTTTTATTTTTACGAAGCTTATTAAATATTAAGTTCTAAGCTCAGTATCTTTTAAAACGCCGCAGATATTTAACACGAATTCAATATATTTCTTTCGAAGCAAAAGTTAAAGAAACATATGAAGATTACATAGTATGTAAGATTTTCATTAATGAGTACCAAACCTTACAATTCCAATTATGTGATCTTAAAGAGACAAATGTGAAAAGTAAAATTTGAAGTTTATAGATTTTTGTTAATAAATTTTAATGATAGCAATTTATTTTAAAATAATTACGTGTCTTTAAAAATTAGCAATGCAAATATTTACTTTTAGGTTTTAATCTACATAGCTTCAGAACATCAGAACTTTTAAAAAATCTTATGGAGAACAATAGCAAAGTGTTCGTAACGTAGATATTATAATTTTCTATTTTTCCGGTGACTATCGATTTATATTTTTCATATTTAAGTTTACAAAAATGTTTGTGTACTTATTTTCTATAAAATCTATCAGACTGGCTTACAAAGTACCTATTTTTTAATTGTACTTTTGATATTTTTATCGGGTTTGTTTTATTTTATTGCATATCGATTTTTACAAAACCAAAATTAAATTAAAAATGTTTTTGAAAAAGTTTACATGTTGGTAAAAAAATCCAGCAATTTTTTATCAGCTAAATGAGTGTCTTTAAACAATACAATTTCGTATGGGTATTGTACCTATTGTGCTGGGTTTCATGTGTGCGCAAAATGTAACTTTTTTTTATCAGTGTTATAAGTACGTGCAATAGAAAATATAATTAAGAGACCTGATTTTAAGTTTAAATTATCTAATGCAATCTTTCCACACAAAACACTTTGCAAGTTACAATTGATTTTCAAATTGCAACTAACTGTGAAAAACCCAATTGCAATTCATACTACTCGTATACCTTATTTTTAAATTATACATATATATAGCTTTCACATAGCATAGGTGTTAAAAATTTCGTGTCATACAAGTCTCGTCTATAAATATTGCTAGTTTTTTTGCAAGACTGTCACAAATCAAAAACAAAACTTTCGAGTATACATGTATATAACTGTTATTTATCATGTATAAAAAAATCACAACTGTGTCTTATGAACTCTTCACGTGAGAAGAGTATTTGTCGTAATCAATTGTATGAAGTGATAAGTTTTTCTCGAAATTTATGTTTTTTGTGTTATGACAGTCTTGCAGCAAACGAGCGATATATAAAATTATATTTATTTATCTCCTCTTCTATCACACAGAATGTAAATAAGAAAAGAAAAATCAAACTATACATATATAGAAGAAGTTAATTCTGTTCGTAAATATTACCTAGCAAAAGTGAATAAGTTCAAATACCAACTAAATTATGTATTTTAAGCCCAGCTCAATTTTCCAGTTCTTTTTCCAGAAATATTTAGATAATAGAAACTTTAACAATTTAACGAAAACTACTAACTACTTAAATGGATTGCAAGAAAAGTAAAAATTTCAATTCTGCCTATTAGTCTATGTGTGACTTAGACACTATGCGTGTGACTTAGGCACTGTGCGTGTGACTTAGGCACTGTGTGTGTGACTTAGGCACCAACTCTGATGTGCATTTAACTCTATTTTTTAATAATAGAATCCTTTCATTTATTTCCGTAACAGCTACCAAACATGCAACGAAAGGAACATAATCTCTTGCCACTGATAATAGCTGTGAGCTTCTGCGGCCTACTACTGGCTACCCTGGCATCAGCATTTAATAATCAATCATCTGTAAAATTTGATGACGTGGAAATATTTTTAAATGGAAGTAATAACATTTTTAATATTTTCTTGAAATTGAACTATTGAACTAAATCAGAAATCAAACTAATCTCTTTTTCTGCTTTATTCTTGTTTAAAGATGTTTGGAAATGCGATAAAATCGTTTGCCCCAGTGAAACCGAACGTTGCCATGTCTCGAAAGAAAATTCCGCCGCAAGTCCATCGTTATTAGTGCGCAAAAACGTATGCCTTTCAAAAGATGGTAAAGTTTTACTGAGAAGCGATTCCGAAGAGCCGAAGAATCCAAATCAGAATGTTTCATTGAAGATAGAAACATTACGCGGCGGGTCGACTTCAATAAATGACAATTCGCAGAACTCGGTTCAAGTTCAACAGATTGCAGAAAACTATATTCGCAGGATGAATCAGGAAATTGCTCAGCAAATGAAAGATTTAAGCAACGATATTTCATCAAGTTTTTTAAATATTTTTTAATGAAATTCTATTAAAAATATTGTATATACTTTATTCGAAGAGAAAATTTAATTTTTTCACACAAATTTGTTGTATTGCTTCGAATTGTGTACGTGTAAATAAGTATCTATATTAAACTAAATTACAAAACTTATGATTAAAGCGAATTCAATAAACTGAAATAATCAGTAGGTTCCAGTAACAACAGTGGAATCCTGTATAATTTCGCAACCTTTTGCTGTAGAAAAGATTTACAAAGAATTTTTTTTCCAAGTGCTTGCAGATACGAACTCGATGATACCAATATCTATTTTTTTCGAAAAATGGCTCATGACTCTGTAATTCTAAGCCGACGTTGGATTAAGCTTAGATCCTTGGTCATAAGTGGCAGGTTAACGGCAATTCCAATTAATGTTACGGCGATACCAGTATTTATTAAAAGTATCGATCAAAAATATCGATTTGAACAAATATTCGACTACATACCATTCCTTCCACCAAAAAAAAACAGAATAACAGAAAAAAGTTTAAGATTACATACATACATTCACGTTTTATTTCACATACATATCTAGCGATTATTGTCCGGTTTAGTGTTCGCTATTCGGCGAACACATCTCATTTTCTCCGTCGGCCTCCGTCTGGAAAGTACATTGAGCTCGTTTCAGAGTTGCTTTTGGTCGAAATAATTTTTTCTTTTAATATTATTTTGTGCGCAATCGCAACACTAAATGGTATACAAATAAATTTTAAGCACTTTTATTAAGATGTAGAGTAAAGTTAATAATTTTCAATGATGCAAGACCATTCATGTACAAATATAACACGCACAACATGAGTGGATGCGAAAAGCTCGGCCTAGGCCCTCCATGATAGGCTAATATGATGTACAAATACGTTTCATAGTTTTATAAAGAAAATAATATCAACTTTTAAAATCTAAAAATAATAATAGTTTGCATTTTTTGATACCATTTACATACATTTTTGTTCCTCTTTTGTAAAATAGCTCATTGCTACTCTGAATACTCGGCACGCTCGGTGTTCATGTTTCATGTTGTTCGCCGAGCAAAATCTGAACTTAACCACGGCCCTAGAATAAATCTAAAAATCGGGTTTTGCATGGTGAAATTGTTCTGTAAGTACCAAAAAAGTCTAGGTATTGCATCGAAAAACTTAAAAAGTCTTTTAATAAAGAGATTTGAAAATATTTATTATGTGAAAAAAAAATTTTCATTTTGCCAAAATCTTAAGTTGGAAGCAAACACGCAAAAAAATACTTTGTATTCAAAAAAAGGTATCGCTGCAATACTCATTGCGACCTAAAATGAGGTCATACTATTTTTTTCTTATTTTAATTCAAAATTTTAATTTTCTCTGTGTATTGTTCTTATACTTACCGGCCCTGTACTACGAAACTCATTCTCATATTAGTGAGTATAATGTGTATACATATAGGTAAATAAAAACGAGTAGATATGTGCAAAATATACCATATATGCGGAGATGTGTTTTTGTTTGTTTTATTTTTATGAAGGTTGTTAAATATTTAGTTCTAAGCTCAGTAACTTTTAAAACGCCGCAGATATTTAACACGAGTTCAATATATGTATGCATTCCTTTCGAAGCAAATGTTATGGTATCTTATATTAAGATTACATATGTAAGATATTCATTAATGAATAAAGAATCAAACGATTCTAATTATGAGATCTAAATTTTACGTACACATTAGTCTAAGTTCATTAAAGATACAAATTTGAAAACTGAAATGTGAAGTTTATATATTTTTGTTAATAAATTTTAATGATATCAATCTATTTTAAAATACTTACATGTAATGCACATATTTGCGTATAAGTTTTAATCTGAATAGCTTCAGAACATTAAAAAAAATCTTAAAGAGAATAATACCAAGGTGTTTGTAAAGTAGGGTATTACAATTTTCGATTTTTCCAGTGACTATCAGTCCATACAAATAGTATCCGCTGGTTTTCGTGAAGTCAGCTGTGTAATTCGTCGCTAGTGTGAAAAGTTACATTGATTTGACAATGAGTGAAATACTTATCTAAAGAAATATTCTATAGAATGCTTTATTACTATAGAAAAGAAAGCTTCCGAAAAATGTGTACGGTTACGGTGAGGAGGTTCACTCACAGCGAACTTCGGACCAAGGAGTGGTTTGCTCGATTCCGTCCCGGAAATTTTGATATCAAAGATTCACATCGCTCTGTTCAGCCAGTCCCTGAAAAAGCAATTGAAATTTTGCAACTGGTCGAGCAAGATCGACACGGAAGCTGTCAGAAGAGAGCGGAAGCACTAAACATCAGCCACATGACAGATTTGTGGGTGCTAACGAAAAACCGCTGATATTTTTCACTTTACTTTACTTTTAATGGCACAACAGCCCATTGAGGGCCTAGGCCGAGCTTTTCGCATCCACTCATGTTGTACGAGTTATATTTGTACATGAATGGATATCTTTTATATGACCCAATAATTTTCATATTTAAGTAAACTAAATTTTTATGTACCTATTTTATATTCAAAGAAAAGCTTTTATAAGATTTAGATTGTTTAAGATCTATTACACTGACTTACAAATGACCTGTTTTTTAAATGTATTTTAGCTCTGAATTCTTGCAAATAAATTTGATGGCTCTGTACAACTTTAGAAAATGATTTTCTTCTATCACACCGTTTCTTAAACATATAAAAGCAGACAATTTAAAAATTACAAAAATTTTTACCAAAATGTAACATTTTTTATCAATGTTATAAGTACAAAACACTTTAAAAGTTACACTTGTTTTTCAAATTCCAATTACCTGTAAAAAACCCAATTGTAATGCATACTACATGTATATATTTGGTATGTACAGGGTTGACCATTTATAATTTGATTTTGGTGTAGATAAGAATTTTTTCGGTTGTGTGGCTTTATCCAATAAAGATCCAGTTTCATGCATACGTTTCAATAAGTGCTCTACAAATTTCGTGGAAGGTGCTCCTCTTCTACTAAATTTTGAACGTAATTTTCTCACACTTTCGGTAGAAGATTCACCATTTTTCAAGTAAATTTTTAGTATTTTCCAAAGTTGTTTAAACGTATATCGCAAATATAAACGTTTAAACGTAAAACGAAAATATAAAACAAATTTTCCGTCATAATACGAATGATGTTAAGTAGAGTTGGCACACTCAAAATAACCAATAGTTCCAAAAATTCCAAATGCTAGATGGAGCACCTTTTATATATCGCTCGTTTGCTGCAGGACTGTTATAAATCAAAACACCAAATTTTCCAGTTCAGTATACTGAAATAACTGTTATTTAGTGGTTTATCTTAATCCTCTGAAAAAACAACACTGTTCTTATTTTATGAACTCTGCAAATGGGAAGATCAAGTGTATGGGACAATAGAAAAATTTAAAAATTTAAATGTGTTGTTCTTGAAATTTATGTTTTTGAGTTATGACAGTCCTACAGCAAATAAGCGATGTATATAAGTTATCTATCCATCCTCTTCTATCTCCTATATATACCACATATAAAAATCAATGTGCTGATTTGTGCAACAACCTGGCACTAAAACCGTTAAGTGAATCAGGTTTGAACTTACGTGCAAGTGAAATTTTCCGATTGGATGTTGTGCACCTTCCATACAATCATAATGCTTTTTACGTATATCTCAGCAATTACAATACAGAACTGACAATGCCATATTACCACGAAAATGTGGTTGGGATTGAAAAAGAGGTTGTGGCACATCCTATATATTATATATATTTTATATTTTCATTCTCTTATTTTCTTCTTTTAATGGCACAGTAGCCCAATGAGGGCATAGGCCGAGCTTTTCGCATCCACTTAAGTTGTGCGTGTTATATTTGTACATGAATGTAAGGGACCTATAGTTTTATACAGAATCCAAACGGCGAAGGGAAAAGATTTTCATAGGCAATTTTTACCCTTGTAATACAACCGAAATATCTATAATCTCAAATTTGTTTAAGAATCTCTAAACCAATAATAACTCATCGTCTTAGTGAAGTATTCATCAAGTTTAAAAATTGTGTGCATATTTTATTAAAATCGTCTAAAACTAAAACCAGACCTTAGCAATTTACTTGTACTTGTATATGAATGGAAGAACTTACAGATTTATGCCAAATCGGAACGGCGAAAAGGTTTCCGTAGGCAATTTTTACTCTTGTAAATTTGCCAATGCATGTGAAGAGAACATTTCTTTTTTAATTGCGGAGTTTTTAACCCTGAACACTCTACGTAGCAGGCAAATGCTCTACTAACTAAACCACTATGTATACTAGCAATGTTAATACAGGTATATCTTTAAAATCATATCAGATGTAATTTTTACTGAAATATCTTTCTATTTTCCTTTACCTTTGGAAGAGAAGGTAAACTTTTAAGAAGGTTGCCATTATATTTAATAACTAGTGGTCGAATCACATTCAATTGGTTTTAATACCAACCTCAACTAAATTATTAATGCATTACTAGGCTATTATACTCTGACTTTAGTTTAAGAAACGAATGCATTTCTACCAAAGATATTCAGCACGTAGGAAACCACTTAAAAGCTCAACTTCCAGCATTATACAGGTTAAAGAATCGTCTAAAATGGTAACTTATTTTGCAAACTGTGATGATGAATCTTTATTTTCTATGTAATAAATATGTACATAAAATCAAGCCTTGATAAATGTTTGGTCAGAATAAGCTCCTACATTTCTCAACGGATCTTCATGAAATTTTGCACATTAACTCTTTAGACATTTGCTGAAGTTATTGTATTTTTGTTTTTTTATTAGTAGTTCCTTCAATATAAACCGATAATCTGACCAAAGTCGGGTATTTTATTAAAATTTAGACTTACTTTACTTTTAATGGCACAACAGCCCATGGAGGGCCTAGGCCGAACTTTTCGCATCCACTCATGTTGTGCGTGTTATATTTGTACATGAATGGAAGGGACCTACAGTTTAATGCCGAATCCGAACGGCGAAGTGAAAAGCTTTTCATAGCAATTTTTACTCTTGTAGGTTTGCCATTGCCTGCCAAGAGGTGGTGCCGTGTAGAAAAATAATTTTTTCTAATTTTTGATTTTGCCTGTGCCGAGATTCGAACCCCGGCCACTCTGCGTAGCAGTCCAACGCACTACCACTACACCACAGCGACCACATTTAGACACTTAATGCAAAATGTAGGTAAAATTATAAGAGATACTGTAAGAAACGATTGTAGATCGTATCGTTTATGAAGCCAAAATAAAGCATGCAGGAATACCATATGTCGTCAAAGTAGTATGCCAGTGCACAAAGCAAAGCAGGCTAATCTCAGGGAGTGTATAAATAAAATTGTGATATCATATCAGCTTTTCCCAACTAAAACTATACTTTGTATTTTTCAACTCTATAAATATGTGTACATCCCATTAGTATTCGTTGATACAGACCTTCCTATCTCTTTGTATTTGAATAATAAAATGAAATGACATCATTCATAAACATTGTCAACGTGATTCCCAAAATAAAATGCAGTAAACAAAAATTTAAAATGACTTATAATCAAAATTAAATACAAATTACACTGTGCGGCGAATTGAAGGCGATAGAAAGTAATTGAGGTCGAGTCTGCATGTTGGATGGCCGAAGTGCTCCTGAGTACTGTGGCAAAGTCCGTTTTCGACCTAAGCGTCAAATTCTATGTATGTACTTATTCACTTTTTACTCGTGGTAGTTAATTGTAAAATCAAGCTTACACATTTTTGATGTTCAGTAACCTGTAGTAAAATTTAATGAGTTAAATTTTTTAGAGCATATAAACTTTCTGTGGGCCTTCTTAATGGAATTAAGAAATTAAAATTTTCTTGAAAAGGGTAAAAAAATACACATAAGGAAAGGAGATAACGGATTAATACATTCCGAAAAAATGTTTTAAGTACGATTTTACTATAAGGTTCTTAACCCATAAAGGTTCTCAGATGCACCAAGCGACCTTATATTTTATTATACCACCATATTCAGCAATGGGCAAACTATAGTACCGTTTCAAAAAACTTTTAACCAAAAACGGATTTTGCCACTCAGAAGCACTTGGGGTAGTCAAAAAGCAGTCAATAATTCTACTTTATCATAAGAGCCCATGCATAAATTATATTCCACCAGTACCCAATTTAATTTTGATAATGGTGGTAAAGATAATAACGAAGAAAACGTACGAAAAGTTTAACGAGAACAAATACATATACATTGCTAAAAATTTTATGGATTTGGACTAAATCAATGAAATCGATGCCATCAATAATCTGCATCATTGGTGTAAGATAAATAGACTTCACTTTAATACTACGAAATCCGACACACTTTCTCTTTATTCCTTAAAAAAATCCAATTGTTCGCAACTATTCTTCATATTCATAACACAATCCTTTCTTGAGTAACTACAAAGTCTGACCTTGGTGTGATATTAGATCATAAACATACTTTCTCTAACCGTTACGATCATATTGTCTCTAAAACTAATTTTATGGTCGGATTTCTTATACGTAACTTTAGCGATTTTTCTGATTCGCTCACTCTAAAGTATATACATATCTTTGTCTCCTTAGTAAGATCAGTTTTGGAATATGGTTGCATTATTTATAGCGTCATTGTAGTAGAATATAAAATGTCCAGAAAAGGTTTTCCCGATATGCGATTCGGAAGTTAAATTGGCGATTTAAGCCATTTTATATTGCTCGTTGTGCTCTTTACTTTACTTTTAATGGCACAACAGCCCATGGAGGGCCTAGGCCGAGCTTTTCGCATCCACTCATGTTGTGCGTGTTATATTTGTACATGAATGGAAGGGACCTACAGTTTAATGCCGAATCCGAACGGCGAAGTGAAAAGCTTTTCATAGCAATTTTTACTCTTGTAGGTTTGCCATTGCCTGCCAAGAGGTGGTGCCGCGTAGAAAAATTATATTTTCTACTTTTTGATTTGGCCTGTGCCGAGATTCGAACCCCGGACACTCTGCGCAGCAGTCCAACGCACTACCACTACGCCACAGCGACCACTCGTTGTGCTCTTCTATGTGTAAATACATTACATCGATTGTTATTCGTTACATTTTATGTGATGTCCCCATGTCTCACATTGATTGCATCCGCTGCTTGTTGTTCTTTATGGAATATACGCTCCTGACAGACACATAGAGAAAGACATTTTTTAGTCAATATTCACCACAGTATATATTGTGGTCGTAGTGATGCTGCAAATAATTCAAGCCATGCTTTCAACTCCATTTGCCATGCAATCGACTTAAGTCAAAATAGACACATATTTAAAAACACTGTGTTAAGTTTTGGCCAACATTAGTTAATTAGTTTTATGTTTTAATTTATATATAATTGCACTTGCTAATGTAATCTGATAGACTTATTCGAAATATAAGTTATATTCCGTAATATGATAGAAAAATTGTTCGACAGATGAAATAAATATTATTTTTGAAACTAATTTATCCTACGAAAATGGTAAATTAAAAAGTGAAACCTTTATAGTTATTCTTATTCAACTTACTAAAAAATGCATGCCATGTACATACTATTCCCGCAACATACCGGCGATGCTGTATGTTCCAAAATACGTATTGGCTGCAAAATCTTGAGAAAATATTATGATTTTTAGAATTTATTTAATGCACACTAAAATCTGCTATGATGAAAATAATGCAACACTTTTATCATGAAGGCAATCCGAACTGTGAGTCCAGTGAAAACGATATATATTGATATTAATTCCAATATTGGGATGAAAACGCATACCTTTGAGCTTGGAAAAGGAGAAATTCCTCCATATTATTTTACTTCGAATTATTATTGTAGTATAATAAATAGTTTTATATTAAAAAAAAAGTGTTTGGAAGTTTACATATTTACAAAATCTTATAAGATTAACAGTCAAATAAAAATTTCGAACTTTTATAAAACAAAAAGCACAACAGAAGAGAAAAAATATAACAAAATACATAAATATGTACCATATATACATATATGGTAGGTATAAAAAATAAAGCAAGTCATCGGAAGTACATAATAAAATAAGAAATTAAATTTCTTTTTCTTTTCATTAACACATTTGGCAATAAAATTAGTAGGTATTTTAACTAGGGAAAAACGAATAAATTTAATTCAAAAAGCGCGCACGATTTAAAGGTATGTATGATGTACGCTAATTGAGCCAATGGCTTACAACTTAATTTAACTAAACATTCTCTGTAGCAGCGCGCAGCTCATCCATCAGCGATGGTATTTTCAATGTTGTTGCTTCAATAGAGTTTCCATTCACGTACTGCGTATAGTTCTCAATAAAATGTTGTATATCGCTGCGTAGATTTTCTACGGTCGATTCGAGTTTATTTAAATTTGGCACACATTGATTGCTGCGCTGTATTAACTCTAAGATTGCACTAGTTTTTGGACGATAAGTGGCAATCGATGATTGTTGTATTAACTATAAATAAACATACACATAATTAAATTATCAATAGGTACGGAAGTTGTAATTTAAATGATGTACACCTTTTTATAATCATCAATTAAGTTGGAAGCTTCATGCGTTGTTTCCTGATGTGTTGATTTTCCTAAATCGGATGATTCGAACTTTTTGCGTTCCGATTGCAAAGCTTGTTCGAGTGCCTAAATATTTGGTAAGTATTTGTATTAAATTTTAATCGCTTTTCCTCTTCCTGCTTACCTTGACTGTGTGCTGACTCTGCTCAAATTTCATACGCATTTCCTCCAGGTGTCTTCTTGTCATTTGCAAATCTTGCAATTCTTCACTGGTCTTTGCCTGGTCATCTTTAAGCAGTATAGCTTTCTGTTCTGCCCCTCTCAGAGCTTTCTTCAAGCATTTAACATTATTCAGTAGTGCTCGTATATGCAAATCATAACGTTTCATCTTACGGCTATATTCCGACTCCAGTACATTTGTTAATATTCGCAAACGATCGTCGACAGCTTGACCAACTAACGACGAAGATGCGGAGCTTTGAAACGTTGCACAACTCTCGTTACATTGCGATTCATCGTTTTTATCTACATCGCAAGATGTGGAACTTTCACGAAATAAAACTAATTCGGGCATGATTACTGCTCCTCTTTTATCTTTTTTCAATTTGTTCATTTCTTTTTCCATAGCTTTCATTTTTGCAACATATTCATTACGTTCCGCTTGGATTTTTTCCCCTTGGGCTTGCAATGTACCTATTTGTTTCTTATTACCAGACAATTCATGTTCATAATCTTTATTCAGATTCTTAGCTAATCTACCATTCTTGCCTTTCATTTCCTCAATTGTATTGGTTTGTTCATCATTCTCTTTGAGTTTATCACTTAATTTCTCTTGCATCACATTTATTTGCTGTTGGAATGTTCCTCTCTGTTCCTTGTGTTCTGTAAGCCTTTCCTGCTCCATCTGATAGCTGAATTCTTGAAGTCTTTGCAATTCTTCATTTTGTTCTGAGAATAACTCATTTAACTCTTCCAATTCTACACGTTTGAGCTGCAGCTCTGTTTTTGTGCTCTCTTCCATTGCTTGCGCGGCTTTCAATGCTTTCAACAGCTCCTCCCAGTCTGATTGTGTTGAATTGAGCTGCACCATTTTATCATTTTGATGCTCAAGCATTTTATTCAAAATTTTAACGCGTTCTTCTCTTTTTACTGCTTCGTTTTCTTCGGACTGTTGTAGCTTATGTTCCAAGTCTTGCACCTTTGCTCTTAAGCTTAAAATGTCTTTATCATTTGATGTTTCACCCTTGTTTTCAGTTGATGTTATTGGTTCAAAATCTTTTTGCAGCATTATGTAGAGTTCGGCATTATCTTTAATGAACCGTAATAAATTTTTTTCATTTTCCATCAAATCTGCATATTTTTGCAATTTTGTTTTGATCAGTACCAGTTCAGTTTCATTTTCATTGAACTTTTTTTTTTGTGCTTGCTGATTTTTTAAATCGTTGATAATTTCTTTGTCTTTAGTCAATTCTGCTTCCAAGTTAGATGTAATTTTTACCGCTCTTTCAAGCTCTTCCTTGAGTTTAGCATTCTCTTCTGAAATTGCTTCAAATGCTTTGACTTTATTCTCGTGTTCTTGCTGTTTCCCACGTTCTTCCTTCTGCATTTTGTACAATTTGGCATCGTTTCCTAATAGTTTTTGTTGCATCATTTGATTTTCTTGATATTGATTTTTAAGTTTCAATTTCAAATTATCACATTCTGCTGATTTTTGGTGTTCCTGCAAATCTGAATTTATGTCATTTATGGTAATCTCAAAATTTTCTGGCAGCTGACTTTTTTCAGTAATAAATTCATTTTGAGTATCAATATTTTCTAGTATTGTTGCTGTAAATTGCTCATTATCGCTTTCTAAAGATGCCAAAGCATTAGAGTCCACAAGTTCATTCATCTGTAATCTTAAACTAATGTTTTCTGCTTCCAAATTTGAAATCAAATATTGTTGCTCATTCAGCTGAAACTTTAAATTCGATATAATTTTATTACTTTGTGATGGTTCATCAGAATTTTTGTTTGAAAACGGGAATTCACAATTCTTAACCAGTACTTCCTCTTTTTCTACTACATTGCTCATTACTTTTAGATGTTGATTCTCCTCTTGTAATTGTTCAATAAGCTCCTCATTTATTTTACATACCGTTTTCATATTTTCAATTTCGTTGATGCTGTTTTCTAAAAAATGTGTTTTCGTTACACTTTGCTCTACTTCACTAACTTTACTAAGCTGTTTTTCCACACGCTTCATATTGTTCTCCAGCATAATCTTCTCTGTTACTTTGGTATCGAGCTCCTTTTCCAAGCATTTAATCCTTTTGATCAGCTCTGCTGTTTGCTTCATGTATACGATAAGTTTCCCTCTCAGCTCCTCAATTTCCCGTTTATCACTTTCTGCTTCAAACTTTAGCTTTGCTTGTTCAATCTCACGCATTTCCAAATCGAAACGGGTGCGCTCACAAAATGCACACATTTGTGCATATTGTTCGTTGAGTGAAATCAACTCTTTCTCTACAGTCTTGAGAGTAGTTTGTACTGCAGCTAAATTTTGCAATGTAGTTTCTCTCTCGCGTTGAAGACTTTCTATATTCAGCTGTAGCTCAGCTATTTGCTGTGCTTTCTTTGCATCCGTTTCTTTTAGATTTACCAATTCAAATTGACGTGCTTCCAAGCTGAAATTTAAGTTTTCTATTACACGTTCCTGTTCTTCGTTTAGGGCTTGCAAATCAGCAAGCGAACCTAGTTCTTGTTCCAGCGTAAATACATAGTTTTTTAACGACGCAATTTCCGATGTCTTCGTAGAAACCTCCTCATGATATGCCACGCTTAAACGATGCACTTCATCAGCACTTGTTTCATGCTTCAAACTCATTTTGAATTGTGTTTGTAAATCGATAATTTCATTTTCTTTGAGCAAGAGCGTTTGTTCCTGAGCGAGAAGTTGTTCTTTCAATTCAGCCTTTTGTGTTTGCAGCTTTTCTATCGCAACACTTTCCATATTTAATGTTGTTTCTTTTGACTGCAAATTCTCTTCCAAGTTTCGACGCTCTTTTATAAGTTGCTTACATTTTGTGGTTATACGAGTATTTTCCACTTCCATGTTTGCTAGCGTCTTTTGGAGCTCCAATAACTTTTCATCTTTTTCCTCGCCGAGTCTCTGAAGATCGTCTAGTAGAGTGCGTTTTTGCTTACGCAAAATGTTTATTAGTTGCTGTTGATCAGAAATTAAACCTTTTTGCTGCTCAATTTCAAATTTTTTCCTATTCTGTTCACTGGAGTTTTCACTTTGTGGAAGATTTAGAGCTTCTCTGCTTAACGTTTGTAGCGCTTTCTCCCGCTGCTCTTCGAGTTCATTTTCCATTTCACCACATTTGCTATACAAGCGTACACATTCCCGCTGCAGCCTTTGATTTTCAATCATATACTTTCTCTCTTGAGTATATAGGCGTTCCAGCGCCTCCAACCGGGTGCTCTTCTGCACTCGTAGTTCCTGCTTGTACCATTGTTCAGATTTGCTCAATCGCTCTAGTTCACTACGCAACTTGCGCACATCTTGTAATGCCAAAAATAGTGCTTGATCTTTTTCTCTCAACACATAATGAAAGCGATCGTTGCTGTTGAGTAATTCAAATTCTAGCACTGCACCAGAATCACTTGCATTCGAACTGTTACAACAGTTTCCTGAATCATAGTTGAAAGCGTTCACCGCACTTTTAGCTCTTTCCGAAATATTTGAATGACGACGTTTTGGTGTCGGTGTAAGTTCCATTTGGCGAGTTTGCCCATCGCCGGGGCATCCATCATTAGAATATCGATTGTTATCTTCCGTTTCCATTTCAGAATTTATCTCAGAATGTTCCTACGGCCATTTTAATTATTAATTTTAATTATATACGCAAATTGCCTCTTTCTTGCCTATTTTTGTGATTGTGATGTCATTGCGCCAACACCAGCTTCACCACTTTCCTTCCATCTGCAAAGATTCGTGGCAACTTTTTCTCGCACTTAAATTGTTGTTACTTTTGTATATTTTTAACTATGTAATTGTTATTTTACCACATTTTTAATTTGTATTAAATTTTTGTACTAACCCTTAGGATTTTAATAATTTTGTTTAGCAAAATACGATTTTTTAAAGTCCCAAAGATTTATATCAAGTTTACAAATTGAACTGTCAAATTAATCAGCTGAAAAATCAATTGTGAATGATAAGTAGTCTCATTCACAGTACATTTTTTGCGAATAGGCATTTTATTAAAAAGAAGTGAAAAGCATATTAACGTGGGTAACACAATTCTTTATTGCTATTAAAGTAAGTAAGAAAATCCGTCAATCCATCCACTTGCCTGACTTCCGTTACAGTTGACAATGGGTTAGTATTCCATGGATTAATGGGAAACGATTATGGTGATTTTCGAGGCTTCCTTCATATTTGCCAATAGTTTTAGTTCCAAAAGTTTTCTAAAATACGTAAATAAATGATTTTATTTCTTTAACAATATATGAAATGGTTATAATTATTTCACTTCATTTCAAATATATACTTTATAAACTAAGTACTATTTTGTTGCGCGATTGGCACTATGCCAAAGTTTTTGAACTGAAAATGTTTAGTAAAAGGTTGTTTACACTGACGCAAGACCGAAACTTCTTCTGTCTCTTACTTCCTATTGTTTCTACCTGTCTCTTTTATGAAAACAACAACAACCTCCAAGAGTGGTAAGCCTGTAAATACTATATGAAGAACATTAATTATAATATCTATTGTTGTCTATATAAAAGCATTTATCTTATAACAGTTTGCTTTATTTCTCAATAATTATTTCTCTAAAATTGAAAAAATAGTTTTTTTTAAATGTAACAGAAACCCTGTTTTCAGCTGAAAAGTCATTATAAGACATCCAGGGATTCCCCTTTTAAATTTGCGAAGTACCGGTGTTGCAAAATATTGTATGTCTTAAAGAGTATGTTTTAAAATTATATATCGATATTAAATATTTTCCAGAAAATGTTCCAGAGCACGAGTATTAATTGTGTGACAAATTCGTCCATTTCAAAAAACTGAGTCTTGTTTTTAATACTTTAATTAGATGAGTTTAGAAGAAATTTCGGAAATAGTTCTTTTTTGTAAAAATGGTGCGCATTGAAAGATATAGCTACTGTATTCTTCAGACACTTACTTACTTTTAATGGCACAACAGCCCATGGAGGGCCTAGGCCGAGCTTTCACATCCACTTATGTTGTGCGTGTTATATTTGTACATGAATGGAAGCGACCTACAGTATAATGCCGAATCCGAACGGCGAAGTGAAAAGCTTTTCATAGCATAGCTTTTCATACCTCTTGTAGGTTTGCCATTGCCTGCCAAGAGGTGGTGCCGTGTAGAAAAATTATTTTTTCTACTTTTTGATTTTGCCTGTGCCGAGATTCGAACCCCGGCTTGCGACTGCGTAGCAGTCCAACGCACTACCACTACACCACAGCGACCAGCGATCAGACACGTACATATCTCCAAAATTATCACTTTGCAGAAAACGACAAAACTAAGTATCTTTCGCTTATCAAGTGAAGATACGAGCTGGAAGAACTGGCATATATTTTTTTATGCAAACTCACTGAGAAATTATTTTTATCTGGATTCGAAGGTGATTTTATACAATATGAGCAAAATGTAGATACGTGGTTGAAGAATGGGAGCAGCGATATACATTTGCCAACAATTACAACAAGGATAGGATTATTTTTAACTGTCACTTATATCTGATAATATTATTTTTCTTGCGTGTTTGGTTCGGGCTCATGTTAAAAAACGATTCGAAATCGATCGATCGCGTACGTATATAAACGAAATTCTGGTTTGAGCTACGTTCACGATCGATCTTGTTTGGGCAACGTTCACCGCATACGATGCCTCTTTTGATTTACTTTTAAAAGTGCTTCCAAACTAATTGCTTACGTTACTTTAAAGGAATTAATAACAATTATATTTACGGTGATTTTTAGGGATGTGGGTGTTCATTTATCCGATTTTGTAAAAATTCACAATATTTCTATATTTTTTTTTACGGAATTTTATTGTTCTACATTAATTTATATTTTTGTTTTTTACTCATTTTTATATTTTATAAAGGGTTAAAAAGTTAATTTTTTATTAGTAGGTGATTGTTGGGGTCACATATACCGACCGGAAAACGTTTTCGTTCTTTCTTTAAGATCATTCTGGTGCACAGCTGATTCCATTTGTTTTGCATCATAAAAAGGAATATGTAACGAAAGTGGGAAATGAGAACAAAGAAAAAATATATGTATTAATTGATTTCTTTATTTTGGTGCGGAGAAAAAAGCAAATATTTAGCTCCGTTCATACGAGACACAATAATATAAACAAGTGATACTAAAAAGTGAAAACTAAAGAAAAAAACTAATTAAAATGTATTAAATTTCTTAAGAAATCAAAGAGGAAGTTTTAAGTACAAAAGAACGAAAAACGACGAAAACTTAAGGTAGAAACTTAAGGATTTTCGTCATAAAAATTTGAAGAATTGCGTAATTTGTAAAGGGCTCCTTTATTTAATTAACAGAATGACCAGCAATGCGAACGAAGCATTTGTAGTGTACCTTAGGGGAGTGGCTTTGCATCTGGAGTGGACAACGATTCCGTCATTACCACGACAGCCCGCAGTGCGTCTTTGTGCGGTAGAAGACGCACAATTGCTTTTTTTACTTACTATAGATGGCAGTTTGTATACAGCGCGGTTAGGGGCTTCCCTTTCTAAGCTTCGATTTGAGCTGCACCGCACGGATGTTAGTGATGTGGATTTTTGCCAGCAGACTAGGCAGCTTTTCATCGTAACTAGAAGCGGCATGGTACTGATGCAGCAATTGACTATTGCGTCCTCATTTAAGGCGGAGGCCTGGCAAACTTTGTCTTTTGATCCGCTTGAGCTCTCTGAAGAGGGCATATTTGTGCAACGTGTGTGCTGTTCGTCACAAGCAGTGATCTTCGTTACGCGAACTGGTGAAGTTTATGTTATGGGAAATTGTGGTGATGTCTTCAGCGCTGAAGCGCAACCGAAACACCTACGGTTATTCGAGGAAAGCAAGGAGATATTGGATTTGGCTGCTGGTGATGAGTTTTTTGCTGTACTACTAAAACGTTTATATGACGAAAGGGAAGACCCTTTGAATTTGTTGGGAAAGAAAACAGAAAATCGGCCAAGTATTTGCATATGCATATATTGATTTAATAAAATTGTTTTTCTATTAACTGCATATTTTTATAGGCACCTCAACATCTACGGCTTCGCCTCATCTTAATCGCTCAGATACGCTTGAGATAGGAAACAGTAGTGATTTGGGAAAAAAGCTTGAACTAAATTCCAACTCTTCTGTGCGTTCCTTTAGCAGCAAATCTAGTCAATCACATTGTGGTGAAGCAGATTTCGAAACAAATGTGCAACAGTTGCTGAAACAAGGTTACACTTTGCTGCACACACAAGTATACACTTTTGGATCGTCTAATGGTGGTCTACTCGGTACAGGTGATCACATTAAACGCAACTCTATAAATAATATACAAAAACTAGAATCATTTGGCATATGCAACATTGCCGCAGGCAAAGAGCATACCATAGCACGTACACTTGATGGCCGCATTTATCATTGGGGTTTGAATTCCAATCAGCAGTTGAATGGTAAAAAGGAGTTGAGCGATTTGAGCGCACCTATAGAACTCAAACTGGATCAAGTGGTCCTCGATGCACAGCAGCGCAATATTCTTGAAATATGCTGCGGAGACTTTCAAACGGTTCTATTGAATGCGCGCGGAGAATTGCAAGAAAAAGATCAACAGTTTATTGCATTCAAGAGAGATTTTTTAACATTGCAAATAAACGATCCAACCCGAAAGGCGGTCCCGCTACTATTAGCCTCAGCAGGTTTCACGTTACATAATTTTCGGCTATTTCAGCGGCAATATCACGTGTGCTACAACAATCTACAAACTCAAATGAAATTAATGCTAAAATACTGGCACGCAATCCACTTGCTACAATTGTTTCAACAGAAAAGCTCAGCAACTGCACTACAGCATTTGCAGGAAGTCTGCCTATGCTTTCAGAAAATACTTTACCTCGTAGCAGCAGCAGTTAAGTCCTTTGAGAGTTTCTATCGTAGCGATTATGATAATGCTGCCGATTTGCTATTTCTTAACTACTATCGCGAATGCATTGAGCTCTTCGAGCAGTATACCAAAGCTTATTGCGGCATGTTTTCCATCAATGGCTTTGCGGAGGCGGGCAAAGTGTTTGCACATTTCTCCAGTGTTCCACTGATTCCAGATCAACGCGATGAAACCGATTTGGCGCTCATTTTCCAACAACCTTTTCAAGTATTTCCAATTTTTATACAATTTCTCGAACAACTGCTAAAGACACGTGTTGAATTCACCGAACACATGCTGGCATGGCAAACGTTTATGCGTCAGAATCGCATTGACTTGGAGTTGGCAGAGAATACGCAAGACTTTTGGCAACGCAACGAGCGCAATGTTAAAATACGACATTTTCGGCGCAAACATCGTCGTGTTATTCTGACTTCTTCCTCGGTACCGATAAAACTTTCAAACAGTGCTGTAAGCATATCTACACCGACTTTCATACTTTTCTCTGATTGCTTGCTGCAGGCTGGAAGTCAATTGCATACATTTCCCTTGGTTGTCATGTGGTTGAAAATGGAAAATGATAATTCGCTACGTGTAATTACGCCCGAGAGGAATTTTACACTCAATGCACGTACATATCATGACAAGAAACTCTGGTATGATCAGCTAGAATCGAGCATCAAAACAGCTCTGGGACGTCCTCAAGACGGAAAGCTTTCCAATGTTCGTACTACCGCTTATGTTTTTAGTAGAAATCATGCGAAATATGCGGGCGTTCACGCTTATGGGCGTTGGCGTAGTGGAGTGTTGCATGGAACTTGCTTTTTAGAGTACCCGGATGGAAAGTTTTATTTTGGCGAAATTCATAATGGTGAAATCGAAGGTGAGTTTTAGTTATCAGATATCACATCAATCCTCATCTATTTATATCTATTGAAGCTGAGAAGAGTTCTATAAAATTTTCTATTTTTAGGATATGGCAAAATGGTAATTCCTTCTATAGGCCTATATGAAGGCATTTTCAAAGCCGGTAAATTTCATGGACACGGCGTATTTGAAATGAAAGATAACGAAGTATACGAGGGAAATTTTCGTGACGGTCAGTTTCATGGGCATGGCTTATTGCGTGCCAATAATTACACGTATGTTGGAGAGTATCAAGCTAACGTCAAGTGTGGCTACGGCATATTGGATGATATGGTTACTGGTGATAAGTACATGGGTATGTTTGCTGATAACAAACGCACTGGTGCAGGAACGTGCATTACTATGGACGGCGATTACTTTGAGGGTATTTTCACGAACGATGAACTGGCGGGGAGTGGTATTGCTGTCTTTGAAAATTATTACTACTATGAAGGTGAGCTGACAATGCATGGGCCCTTTGGAAAGGGCACCTATTTTATGCCTTGTGGAGAGGTGGAAGCGGATGTAAGTCATTGCTTTTAAACGTTAGTTTTAAATCTAAAAGGTATTTGCTTTATTTTAGAATGCTGCCGCACATGAGGACGAATTCACAAATCGGCAAGTGATTGGGAGTGTTTTAAGTGGTCAATTAGGTGGCAATTGGCAAGATGTACGCATCGTATCAGGCTCAATCGCTATCAATAGACAGTTTCCTAAATATCCGAAGTAATGTTCACTACCTGTATTTGGGTTAATTAATTTAAAAATCTTTAAAAAATTTTATTCTCAGATCAATTGGGGACCTTGTCGTAGATAACACTCGTAAATGGCGTTCGTTGTTTGATAATTTTGAAGCGGAAATACTGAGTTCAACCACAACCGCAAAGAAAGCAGATAGTTCCACAAATGCAACGAAATATCTTTGGAGTCGCATTGCCATCTTCATGAATACACAACGCGAACGCGAGAAATCACTTGAACAACACGAAACTGCATATCAATCAACACGTAGCTATTTTGCTAAAAACATATCGCTTGGTTTCTCAAACGGCTACGACAAGATTAGCTTAAAGTCTACAAACAGCTTGTTGACGACTGCAAAATCGAGTATTTTCGATTTAAGCAGCAGTTTTTCGCCGCACGATACACGTCGTTCACACTCACAGGAAACTTTATACGATGGAGATCTAAACGAGTTTGATTCTATGTTGAATTTTGCGCACTATCACAACGAAGATAACTCATTAAATTTACACAATGCTCGGTTGGACAATTGGGCGAATGATTCAACAGCAAGTTTGCGCTCATCTTTCGACAGTGTGCTGAACATAAGCGAAAGCTTCAATAATAATAGGTAAGCGTTCTCGTAACTTCTTCATTTCAATCAAAGTTTCTGCTTGAAAACCTTTTGCAAGTTTAAGGAAGTAATCACTTGTATATTTACAGTTTCTCATCGCAAAATGGACTTGAGTTTGTTCCCAGTTTTGGCATTAGCACTCTTAATGAGCTGGATGTTGCTTCTATCAAAGATTACCTCGGGCAAGCGTTTAAAGATAGCCACCACCCTTTGTATTTACTTAATCAACGTATTGCAAACTGTTTTTACACTTCGTATGGTTGTTGGAAAGTGAAACCAACAGCGATATTAGCAAAGCAAGCAATGCGTGAATGGGAATCAATATCAAAGCGTGTTTACAGATTCGTACGTAAAATGTTCCCAGCTTTACCGGAAGATTATTGTGTAATTGAAAGCACCCGTGAGGTTGTTTCACACATAACATTACTCTATCCGATTGTACTGTCGGAGGGTATTTATTCTACTTTATTTGTATTGTACGCCAATAAGTATAGTCGCAAAGATGAAATGTATCGACAAAATCTGATGTATGCGGAGAAATTGACGGATGATGAATTGGCACGGTGTTTAGCATTGGAAAGGTTGCAGTTTCTCAATTTAAGAGTTAACTTATTATGATTATTAATTGTGTTATGTTTTTTCTGTGAACTTTTAGCTCACTTTTACCAGTTGTGAGTAATATGCTCTTCGCAGATGCAATACAAACATTAAAACAGCTCCAAGAGAAGTATAGTCCAAAAGCGATGTTAACTGTGATAGAAAACTGCATGCAACAGATAACAGATGCACATAAATTGGTAGAAAGCGGTATGTATGTTAAATAAACATTAAGATTATATAATTTCACCAAAGGTAAAAAAAAAAAACACATTTTATATTAACTTGTTAGATTAGGAAAAAGCTTCAAATGTTCCCTTTGAAATAACATTTTTATCTTGAGTGAGCAATCAATCAATGTTTTTTAACTTATGGTTAGTTATCGTCTTCTAAAAAGTGCAACACTTTGTGATCATTTTTGAGAGTTAATCAATTGCTGATATATGATTTTGTGACTGATCTAATTTATTGTTTTCGAAAAGCGGAAATTTTGCTTTACACTATTATAAATCTACCTCGCACAATCATAATTTTGTTTTCAATATTGTATTTCCTTCTAGAAAATGCTGTGATATTAGCTGCTGACAGCATAATGCCATTGACTTTATTCTTGGTATTGCGCGCTGCTGTACCACACTTGGGCGCTGAGTTAGCTTTACTGGATGACTTAACTGGCAGTTCAAACTTCCAATTTGAAATGAATGGCATTGCTGGCTATTGTTATACCACATTAAAAGTAGGTTATACATACAAACTTTTCATGCAATAAAAAATGTTTTCAATAATATTTTTTTTTAAATTATAGGCTTCTTATGAACATATTGCAGCGAAACCGCTCAACAAAACATAGTGCAACGATAACCATTTTATCAGCGATTTTTGCTCAAAAATATTTGCTTTTTCCAATTATCAAATCTATACAATGCTTTAACGTTGACTTACTTACTTACTTACTTAGCAATATTATTTTGTAGATTCCAAAACTTTTATTATTTTTAATGAAAAGTTTTTTTTTATTGATAGTTTTTTACTTTTATTGCCATCTTTAATGAGTTGCTTCTTTTTGTATATAACTTTTGCTAAATTTATGTGTCATATTGAATTAGTGAAAAATTATCAAATCTAAATTTATAGTCATTTAAAAAGTATCATGTCAAGTGCATATAGTGTACATTAGAGCTGTAAAATGATTTAATCAATTTAGGGTATAAGTCGCGAAGGAATAATAATTATTGATTGCAATTACTGAATATCATATTTGACTACAGAATTTAGAAGTATTTTTTGAAGTCACTATTAGTTAGTATTTTGGAGTCATGTGGATGCAATCTTCTTATTTTGAAGTCATGGAAGTGTAAATAAGAAATCATGACTGCTTTGAGGTTACTTAAAGTAACTTCAATACACTTCAAGTCACATGCAATCACTTGGTGTCAATTGTATCAACGTTGGTTATTGGTACTAATTTGATAAAAAAAAAACTGGAAATATTAAATAATACAAATGTATATTAAAACTGAATTCACATTCCATTTGACTCTAAGTGACTTCAAAACTCACAGTTGATTTCAAATGACTTCAAGTGACTCCAAATCAAATTCCAATTGACTACAGGTGTCCATGTGGTGACATGTGTCTCCAAGTGTATTCAAGTGAGTACATGTGTCTTAAAAGTAGTCATGATTTTGAAGTCATAAAATTTGCATTCCCCCCATGACATGACAAAAAGATTGCATTGCCCTGACTTTTACTAAATGTATAAGCAATCTGTGACTCCGAAAATGACTTAACTGCATTTTTTATTTTGGAGTCAAACTATTCAATAACTGCAATCATGAATTGTGGTTTATTAACTGTCAATTCAAGGTATTGCAATTAAATTGAAAGCATATTATAAATATACATAGAGTTTGAATGAATAGAGCAAGTTTTTGTAACTTAGATATGATGATGTAAAATAAAATAGTTTGAGATTTGTGTTTCTCCATTTCTTTTGTGCAGCACTTGTGCATTTTTGTAGGATAGCAGATTTATTACGAAAACGTTATATTTATACTATGAAACTGGGCTTTGTGAAGCAAAACATGTTGTATTAAAAAACGATGAACAAATTTCTTTACGTAGACTTAAGCTTTAAAAATTAACATTCCTTATAAATGTTACTGCATAGAATAAATTTAATGATTTGTTAACACTAAAAATGTTACACATGTATGTATGTAAACATTTTCAATATGTTTTTATACTTAAAACAGTAAAGTGTGTCGCTTGGAGTTGGTCGAATTTTTCTTGCACTTCTTCAGAAGGGATTTCTTGTAGGCCCCTTTTGGAAATCACTAGAGGAAGCATTGCACTGGGTTATATGCCAGCGATATGGAGGATGGCAAAAATCCTTAAGATCGATATGTCTAATATGAGAATTTCAGATAATATGTCTTAATCTTAAAACTATAGTCTTACAAAAATTTCCGCTATGCCCATGCCAGCAGGCAAATAGAGCAGGAAGATCACAAGAAATTGCACTGTAGCAACTGACAGATATATTTAACCTAATTTCTGCGTTGGTAACAATTTGGACTATGAAAAGTTTGTTGCTGTCTTGGTATTCCGAATAATTTTATATATTATATTTTGGCTAAATTATCATGTATTGTTAAATTTCTTATTTGATAAACGAAAGTTTTGCGTTAAATAAATACATAAAAATGAAATGCTGTTCGTTGGTAATTGCATCAATTGAGAACAGATGGACCAATTTGGCTCATAGTCCGAATCAGGTTGCTACGGAACGAAAAATTGGGAAAGTTACCCGAAAAATTAGAAAATTCGGGGAAAACTGAAAGTGCTTTTTTCCATGTGATTTTTGTATGAACTCGCGATTATATTCGTGGATTTGCGTAATTTTTTTTTTGTTTTGTTCGTTATGGTCCTGGAAAAGTTTTTAGTCGGGCATCAGCTGTCAAATAAATTTCAACTCATCGACTCGAAATACTAATCTGTCAGTTGCGTTCAAAGAAATATGGTATTTTTACAAAATATGGACCCGTTAGGTGGAGCTGGAGTGGAAATATTTACGAAGGTGTAAAGTAACTTTAGGAGTCTCAAGTGCCTATTTCTATATTTAAATTTATTTGACATTTGGTTATTTCATTTTGCACATACTATATGGTACAAAGTGTCGAAAAGTAAGTAAGACAACAACATAAAAGAACCCAACCTCTAGAGTGTGTTTTTGTTTCTAGAGTCCATTTTTTTCCGTTTTTAGACTAACTTAAAAAGGGTAAGGAATTTTCACTTACTGTCTTCAGCACAGTTGTAGCTAACATCTTTAGCTAGTCTCTAGGTGACTCAAATTTTTCAAATCATCCCCGTTCGATTATGTCCCACCATTTAACCTAAGGCTATGTTGACCACACTACATATACATACATAAAAACATACTCATAGTTCCTCTATAAAACCTTTTTTATTATTATTTTTTTTTTACTGAGGATTTTTGAACTGATGTATTAGTATAAAAATATCATGAGAAAAGAGTAGCACTTAAATGTTTCGGAAAGTGCTTTGAATCGAACGTATATGCGACGTATTTATCCAAAAATGTAGTTCCAGCTTCTTCGTTATAAACAAGCAGTACGTGATTTCCATGTTCCACCAACTTTCTGGCTTTTCCATATGATAGTCCGAAGAGCAATTGTTTGTAGACGGATCTGCGATGTGAGTAATTAGCCTTAGCACAAAAATATAACATAATAATGTTGTGATGGATAGAGATGAAATCTTCAGCTGATTTCATCCGTGATATAAATACAATTGGTACTTTAGGGCGAAAGTGTGCTAATTTTATTGCCATGCGTCCGGTTAAGCCGCAAACGAATATTGCTGCAGCATGCATTTCAAATGCGGCGGACACGCAAGATCGTGCTAAACTGTCACTACCCGTGAGTGATTCATCCCAGTATGGTAGCTTGGACAGCTCCAATTGCGGCAATTGATCGAATATTGCATTTTGTAAGATGTGAAAATAAAAGGAGTTGCGTGTGTTATCACATTTGAATACATACTTGTCCGGAAAATAGAATATATGGAGATAATGTTCCGGATCAATGATAAGCCGATTATCGGAAATGGTAGTGGGATCAAAAATTATGGGCTTCTTCATGTTATAGACGCGTTTAATGAACATATCTGCTGAAGGGCACAAATGCATAATATTTATGAGCTCCTCGTTCTCATCCGACGGTCTGAGTTCGACGACGAAACCATCGTAACAATTAGCCACCCATCGCATATCATCATCGCAGCCTTTGATATCATTTAGGACAATACGCGCAAACAAACGAATCTTTTCATAACTTAAGAGCTTAAGAATATCTAGTAGATCCTTGTAATACTCTTTAGTTCCCGGAATATACGAAACAACTGCACTAATGCCCACTTCTTTGGCAAAGGTTAAGTCCTCTAGCTCCTCCAAAGATATACGAAATTTGTTACATTTTCCCGGAAAGAGCACAGGTAGGCGTGATCGTAATTTACCACCCACAACTACTGTACAACGCATACAACTCCCACGTTTAAATTTCACTTGCACTTGTATATCGGGTCCAATCAGTATAAAATCACAGACTTTCATATCGACGATCAAAAAACATGCATTGACATATATGCGCTTCATTGAGCCCCGCGTAGACCAATATCTTTCTGAAGTCAAAGTGATCTCGTCACCTTTTTCCAAATCAATCACTGCGTCCGGTGGATCCATGAGGCCAGTGTATTGTAGGCGTGGTGATAATTTTGCTAAGAGAGTCGCTGTTACTGGGAAACCAATTTCCTTCGACACATTTATTTCATTTTCTTTCAGTCGTACGATTACGTTCTGATTTTCTGATTGAGTACCCGAGAAGAGATCAATCTCAAAGCAACGTACGCCAGATCCTAACAGTTAATAAAACAAAATCATTTAATTTTCATCATAAGATACGAGTATATGTTAAGTATAAGGCAAATATTTTAATTATGACTATGATAATTGGTGTTAACATATTTTTTTCAAAAAATCATGTCTTATATTATCCTTCAAAAAATAAATTAGTTTTCAACATAAACATACTTCAGCGTCATAAGAAAACATAAAAGGTTTTAAAAACTCTAAAAAATAACATAAATTTTGGTTAATTCATAAAGTATGTACACAGATTTTCGATTGGACAGAATAATAGGTGTGCACAAAAAACTTAGGAACAAATATTGAAATTTTGCTAGTTATGGTCCCGTATTTTACTGAATTAGTAAGAACGCATTAATACCCAGAATATCCACCATTATTCTTGATGGCTTTTTCGATTCTTCAGGGCATTGACGATATCAACTTCCGACAAGTTTCTACAGGAATGTTGTACCAAATATTTTGAATATTTTCCCATACCTGCGTTTTGTTTTGGCGTTTCATTTCTCCCCAGAGGTTCTCAATAGGATTTAGATCTGGGGATTGACTTGGCCACTCAAGGACGTCTACATGATGCTCTTGGAACCATGCTTTGGCAATTCGCGATGAAAGTGGCGTATTATCCTCGGCATATGGTAACATTACCGTTTCCAACAAATATGGTCGCTGTGGCTTAGCGGTAGTGTGTTGGACTGCTATGCAGAGTGTCCGGGGTTCAAATCTCGGCACCGGCAAAATCAAAAAGTAGAAAAAATAATTTTTCTACACGGCACCACCTCTTGGCAGGCAATGGCAAACCTACAAGAGTAAAAATTGATATGAAAAGCTTTTCACTTCGCCCTTCCATTCATGTACAAATATAACACGCACAACATGAGTGGATGCGAAAAGCTCGGTCTAGGCCCTCCATGGGTTGTTGTGCCATTAAAAGTAAAAGTAAAGCAAACTTTTTACTCTTCTTCAAATTTGCAGTTCTAAGCAGAGGAACTTTGCGAGCAATCCTACCGGGTAGATTTGCGCTTACTAATCGTCTTGGAACGGTTCGTGATGATACAACATTCGGAATTTCGCTTGCAATTGTTCTGGGCAACTTGAACAGGGCGCGTTTAGCTAATGTAACCATACGATTGTCGGTCAATGAAGTAATGAAGTTTTTTTAGTTGCTCCATGCGTTTCAATAGCTTTTTCTGGCTTGAGAGCATTTGTAACGAAATTTTGAGACCGTCCCATCCATCTGGCAATGAATTTGTAGGTTTTTCCTTTGTCTCGGAGCTGACGAACAAGTCTTCTCTCCTCTGTACTACAATGAACTCCACAACCCATCTAATATTATTAAAAATTATAATTAAACCTTTATTTAGTTTACTGTCTCACTGTCATCGAAATCTTGCCTTCTTGAACTAAATAACGCTTTAAATTTATTCACTTTTAATTTTTACCAAAACATATCTATTTTATTGTCCATATCAATTTGATCTGAATCAAATAAACAAGCCGCAATATATATCGAGAAGAACTTTTGTTGCGGGGATTCCCTCATTTCATTCCAAAACAGTGCCACCAAACTTCCAAATTTGCCTTTTGATTGTAGACAATGCCAATTAATTATTTTCGTTAATTTATAAAAATTCTTAGGTTCACATCTATTATTTTGTCCAAATGTGTACATATAATAGCTTAACATATACATAAATATTATAAATAATAATAAATAATTTTTATACAAACTGTTGACATTGGGCAATACCACCCCTACTTTTCATAGAAGTGGAGCAGCTTTCATAAGGCAATGTTGAAAGAAATATTGATGATAGATATGATGATATGTCATGATTAGGGATGCCAACCCAAATTTTTAAATTCCCCGAATTGAAGCAAAATATTTAGTGATTTCTCGTCGAATCCCCGACCCATTAGTTAATTAGATTAGTAAATTTAAAAAAAAAACAACAAATCACTATGCGACGAATTTCAGCTTCATATGTAATGGAAAGATATCGGAACCCAGCTGAAATTTTGTAGGTCAATCAGATAAAGCGAAGTTTTTACCGTTGAAGTTCGCATATAATATAATATATGAAGGCGCCATGCGATTTACGACTAGTTTTTTGTGTACTGTTTTAAATATGTATAATAAGTTACAGTAACTGTTGAAAGAGAACGGTTTGAGCGTAGTTTATAATTTTTTTGTGAGTACCTATAAATAATTATTTGGTGTTGACAACAATATGGCCAAATTTAAATGCAATAAGTAGAATGATTTATATTCATAGCTGCCATACAAAGATGTTCTACAAACTCTTGCGCCGAAAAAATTATGATACATTAACTCATATTTCTTTTAATTACCTTCGTTATAGATGACGTAAACCGCTAACTCCTTAATTTTAATATTTTTGGAGATTAATGTAAATCGCGAACTTTAATAGAAAAAAGTTGCTTAACTTTGACGATCAATAAAACTTAGTTGTGGTACTGATCCCTGGGTATGCCCACTTTCCATTCCATATGTTAGGACCCACGCGCTCGAGCTCCTTTTATGAACCGACTGATTTTGCTAAAAATTTGTGTACCACGAATTTTCGGGCCAAGGAACACATTTTCGACCTTCATTGTGATCTAAACATTTTTCATGAGGAGGCTTCCGAATTTAAATTTGCCTTGCAATATATGTACCAGGTTTCTTAAGCTAATGGAACTTAAAAAATTGAAAATAAAAATATCTCTCATATCTTGTATTTACAACCTCTTCTCAAAAAGTGATGCCATGATGGGGGTTACAAAGTCGTTCCAATAGCAATCTATATTTGCTATGGAATAATGTTGTATGGAGATTCTTAGTGGTCGCCGCGGCGTAATTGGTATTGCATTGTCCGGGTTTCAAATTTCGGCACTGGCAAAAAGAAAAAGGAGAGTAAAATTTTGTTTACACGGCATCACCTACATCCTAAAGAGTAAAAATTGCCTAAGAAGATCCCTTCCATTCAGATACAAATCTAACACTCACTGTGGATGTGAAAAGCTCGGCCTAGACCCTCCATGGGCTGTTGCGCCATTAAAAAAAAGAAGAGACGTTCCATGATTTTGTAAGCAAACTGAGCGCCAAATATTCCAATACTAATCATTCTATTGATTTGACACTTGTGTTACCCGATATATAGTATACAATTCCTATGAACTCAAAAAATTCTCGGCCACATAGACGGTAAAGCTCATACATGTGCTTAAGTTAAATTTTGTATGAAAGTGTGTTAATGGTTTTCCAGGGCTTTAGCATGTCATCTATGTTGCGCAGTTGTCGTCAGTGACTACACAATAAAGGCGCAGGTGAAATCGGTTAAAAAATTATTCAAAATTTAACACATGGAATCAGCAGATTCAACAATACAACATTTTCACTTAACACACCTGTGACGTGAATCATCGATCCTCCACTAAGCTGTGAATCAAAACAAACGCCTTTACGAACATTATAACCTGATTTTGATACACTTACGCAAATAAGCATCCAATGTTTCGTTGCAATCGTTTTTCGTTAGTTCAATGCATTTTTTGTTTTCATATATGTTAAACTCTTCGGTTTCAGACAGAATTGAGAAGCCTTTAAAGTATCCATGCCAAGCATTGTCTGGTAAATCTTCAGCAACAATTTCATGATCACGAACTGAACATTCTTCTTCGTCGCCCATTTCATTTAAGTTTTCCAGCTTTTGGTCCTCTTCCAAGATTTCTCGACATTCTGCTACACGCTTTTCGCACAGATTATCATACTCATCCGAGTAAGGATCATCGTCGGCTCCCAAGACGAGATCAAACACTGTTCTACGCTGCAGCGAAGCCAGAATTTCACGAGCATTCTTAAGTTTATCTAAATTTTCAGAACATAACGCGCATTGCAACTTTTTGAAGATGTTTTCGATAAAGTCATCCATATCCTGAGCGTTTATTTCCATTGACGATTGTCCTTCTTCATTGCTAGTCATTTTTGTGAAATACAATTAAGCAATTTAAAATTAACAGTGTAACGCACACTTGTAAAAAAATAAATTTTTCCCAAAAGAAAAATAAATAAAATTGAAAAAATTTTCAAATTTGGTTTTTAAGATCAGAAACAGAGGGAAAGAGGTAAGATTGTAGGATAGCAAGATTGTATTTTTTATTCGTCGGTTTACTAATAAGAACAAGTGAAAAGGTTTGTAGGCATAAAACTCATTCTTAATATTTGTATAATGCGGGCAATTGAGCATTTGACCTTTCCAGTTGTAAGACAAAAAGTCAAAGTCCAAGCACATTTTCTAAATCGTTAACATTCTTTACACCCGAATCTTTCTTGGCAAATGTTTGCATTGACTTAATATTGAATATTTCTAAACTAACAACTATGTGCTGTAGATGTAAGAAGTTCTGAAATACGGTATCACAATTGTATCTTTAAAAACCCTACATTGTAAATAAAGTACTCAGGTTTTCTTTTGAATGCTTCACTCGAGTTTTCAAGTTTTTGAATCTACTTTTTAATTTTTTTCGAACTAGCAACGGAGAAGGTTTGCACACATCTCATAATATGTCAACAGAAGGGGAATTAACGCTGCGCAAATCGTTTTTCGATGATCTTTGGGCGCTGATTTTACGGAAGAATGTTTGTGACATTCGTAGCATAAATACTTCTGAATATTTTGTGCCCGAGCGCCGCTTTGACAATTTGTGGGCTCATACATTGCTCGCCGCTAAGGGATTCAAAGGTTACCAGAAACCAATTGAATTCAGTTGTTCCAGAGCTGATAAAGATGATGTGCAACAGGACAAGCCAACGGAGGATGAAGAAGTTTGTGTGACTTTGCGAAAACCAAATGTAACGCGAATCGACCAACAAATGGCCGAGCATGACCAACGTCAGAAACTCGCTTATGATTTTGCAAATCGGAAATTCCCCTGGTACATGCAACATTCTCCATTTGCACGGGAATTTAAGCCGAAGGATGAAATTATCGGTGAATTTAATAACGAACTCGAGGTGAATGTGATACGCAGTATTCATACTTTCAGGTGTAAATTTCTTATAATTGATTTTGCCGCAAATGTTTACATTGGAGAAATGGAGCGTTGGCGTAAGTTTTGTCGCTACGTTCCGGTTATTGCAGTGGTGCGTTGCCAGTCGTTGACACGTCAAATACACTTACTCGGCGGTGAATTTCATGGGATACTGGTCGAAGAAAATCTGGAAAACACATGGCAAGAGGAGTTGGCAACATCACTTAATGCGGGCACACAATATGCCAAGAGTTTGCTCATTTATAAAAATTGCGCTAAAGCCTTTGTGTTTATATTTGCGAGAGAACGTACCGGATGCGCTTGTGATACTTTCAAAATTTTGCGTAAATTTTAGAAGCATGCAAAATTATCGTTTTTCAATTACGTAGTGAGAATTTAGAAAGCTTTTATACAAATATGTATGCAAATTAAAGTAAATTGAGAAAAAAATTAAATGTAATGAAGCACGTAAACATATTACAATTTATAATTTTCACAGCTACTTATTTACGTTACTGCAAATTAGATGGAATTACGGTTTCGAATACCATATGACCCAAGTGATTATTATCATAAATATTTAAAAGGCAATATAAAATTACTAACATTTAGATAAATATATAAATATAAATAAATATACGAGTATAATTTTGATACACCATTTATTGCAAGTAGTTCACAGTTTTGAATTTTTAAACTATAAGCCTATTAAGCCTTGCGTGATCTTTATAACCCTTTCGCTCAATCTGCATAAATATTTCTTTAATGATGGGCGCGATTTTACTTTTTTCAAGAACAACTCCATTATTTTATTTCATGCCAAACGAGATATACTGGCCCACCGGTGCATACTCTGTGCATTTTATGTTAATAATATGTTCATAATTTCCTTTTTAACGCCACGCTTCTTATCAACGGGCATTCGCTTGAGCATTGCTGTAACCAGTTCACCAAATATATCATCTTCACAGCGTCCGTTGGCGGCATTTGTTGCATTCGATTCCACTTGCTTATGTTGTGGTTGTGACTGAGAAGTTGAAGGATTTATGTTGACGTTTTCTTCAATATGTTCCTTTGAAATTTCGTCATTCACATCTAATTGTGTGAATTCAGATTTTATGTTAATCGCGTTTTCTGGTTTTTCAACCGCTTTTTCAGGTTTTTTTTCAATATTTTGCTTTTGAAGTTTTGCAGTTTCTGATGGTTGTGTTTCTGCCAATTTTTCTTTTTTAATTTCTGCCACAGTTTGCTTGCTTGATTTCTGCTGTTCTTGTTTGCTTTGCTGTTCCTTTCCTTGTTGTTTCCCTTTTTGTTCTTCATCAGTTCCACTACCTTCTAGTGTTTCTACTTCTAAATATACAAATTCCTCATTACCACTATCATTATCAAAATCTTCTTCGGTTATTATAAATTCCGGTTTAATCACATTATCCGGCAATATTTCTTCAGAATCTAAGACTACTGTATGTTCTTTTGCTTTTGCGCAATGCCGGATATGCGGCAATAGGAATTCCATTTCTTTTTGGTATATGAAATACTGCCCAATATCGCGACCCTCCTTTTGATATTCTTGTTGATAGCGTTTAAGCAGAAAGTGCCAGCGACTTTGCAAAAACCGTTCTAAAGTTATTAAAGAAGAAGTGTAATATATTTATATATATATTTTAACAAATTTCAATCAAATCTCTACCTTGCATTTTCATTTGCTCCGAAATCAATTTCCAGCCGCTTTGTCTCTCTGCAAGTGATGCGTTCGTTTTGTAAAGCAGTGGACATTTTTTCACTGCTTCGATTAACTTCACATTTAAATCCATTTAAGTTCTTGACTCTGTATACAGACTGGATAAGATATGCCCTAAGCCCAAATAACAATTTAGAGGCCCTAAAACAATTTAAATTAGAAACAGAAAATTTTTATAATGCGTCGTTCATTTCGCGTATTTTGTGGTATGTGGTTTTTATTTATGTTGAGTCGTATTATTCACAATAGCTTATAACTGCAAGTGTTGCCAACTCTTCTGATACTGATGTATTCATTAGTTCTCATTGTACAGTGGAGTATGTGGAATGTCGTGACGAAACGAGTATCGTTGAAATTTGTATGGAAAACAGAAACAACACTTGTATCACTTTTGCTTTTACAGTAATCTCCGGTTAATCGCATCACGCTTAATTGCTTTGCTCTTTTAATTACGCAAGAAGTATTAAATTTTTAGTTCAAAATGTTCTAAAATTACTCAGTTAATTGTTTTCCTCGAAATTGGAACTTTTGCAGAGGCGCTGTTTGAGGATTTGCCTACCTACTGCTGCTAGTTTGTAAGTAATGATCATCTAAACATTTATCTTATATGGCGGTTAAACATAAAAGTCGGCAGACCTGTGGTTCCTGGGGGGGACAAAGGGCCACAACACAATATTATAGTTATCCATGTATTATTTCTGCTAAGTTTCAATTCCGTGTTTCTTTCGGTTTTTGTATTATGAATTTTGGCATCCTAAAAGTGAAAAAGTCACACTGTGGGGGGATGCGGGTTTAAACCGAACTAGTGGTTCAGAGACCTTGAACCTCTGAAGCGAACCATTCTGTAAAACTTGTTGGTTCACATCCGTGCCTTGAAAGACGAACAATACAACAAATATATACGTCCAGCACTTTCAGTTTACATACATATAAACTCAGAACGTCATCTTTCTGTATGTATTGCGACGAACCTTTTGGAATGATTCCGTTTCTTACAGTTGTGGTATACTCAGCGAGTACCCAGAGTGCTTAACACTTCGTTGCTTCGCAATAATAATTCAATTTGTTTGTGTCCGATAGGTTATTACTTGTGTTTACAATATATAGAAATAACTTAGAATACCCTACGCCTGAGAACCCTGTACAAGACCGGGTAAAAGCGCACAACCTGATGAGACAAACAGTTAAATCAATTTGCCCACTATGCCCATACAGCAGCTGCGGTAAGAGCCACTGCTGTCCTAACTTCTGTCGTAAAAATCACAGAATTGAACTGCCAAGATTGCATTTCTGTTGTCCTTTTATACAAATTCCTTGTATTGCTTTGTTAGTGTATGTGACCGTTGTTCATGTTTGTGCCAGTTACTTCTGTGTATCCTTTCGCTTTATACCATACTTGTGGTATGTATCTACATACATATGTGATATACGAGTATTAGAGGAATTCATATAAACTCATAAATGCCTAATAAGTACGTTTATATGGTAAGTGTACATAGAGTATAGATTTGTCAAAGATTATATGAAATTTTAAAGTTTGCTACTAGTTTATAAGGTTTGCGAGGCATTTACGAGTTTATTTGAATTCAACTATTGTATTCATAATTTATGTAAATATAAAATTTATATGTAGAAAAGTGTTTGTGCGGCAAAAGTATAACTAATAATTTTGAAACGCACGCATGACAAAAACAGGTATGTAAGACAATCGATTTGACGATATCAATGCCAGAAATGCTTTTCAGTTTATTCGATGTGATTCTCCATCATAAATGCGAAATGAGACATTAAATGAGACATTACACATAATGAAAAATAGGAAACGTTATCTTAAAACATAATTTTTATTATTGTATTATAGTAAAACTATTCAACAAAATTAAATTTTTATCATTATTCATCTATATTTTATGGTAGAAATCGAATAGCAAGTTTACCAACTCTGCAAACGTTCAGAGTAGGCAATTACGTGATTTCCAGAAACGACAGGATTTCTTATTTTTGGTGGCAATTGTGCGAATCCTTGAGACTGAGGTCGTCTACCCCCATTTACGACTAATTTCGCTGGCTTAGATTGAGGAGGTCCTCTCAGTTTTGCAGGCCTTGCATTTGCTGGTCGTCGTAATGCTGCGGCGGTCGGACGACGTCTGAGACGGAATGCAGTTAAACGTTCTACATGAGGTAGAGCGAAAGAGGTTTGTGGAAAGAGGTCACGTGGAGCAATAATTGATGCAGTTTGGGGTAGAGCACCATTATCCTCTTCTTGTTGGGGTGGTGGCGGACCATAAGTGTCTGCAGGAATATGCTCAGGTGGCCCATATGATTGGTCGGGTGGACCGTACGTTGAATCGGGTGGTCCATATGTTGGATCTGGAGGCCCGTATGTTTGATCGGGTGGACCATATGTTTGATCGGGTGGACCATATGTTTGATCTGGAGGACCATATGAAAGTTCTGGTTCTGCCGCTGGGAAACTAGCTGCCTCTTCGGTTGGTAAATCAAATGCCGGTTCAGGTTTTAAGCCAGCCGGTGGATATGGAGCTCCTATTCCTGCTGGGGTAGCTTCTTGGCGCGCTAGAAAGGGTAGCGGCCTATTATTAGCAGGGCCAGGAAAGCGTAATCGTTGTCTTGGTGGTTCTGCTTGACAGATCATCAAAATAACGATAAACGTTACAAGAGAACACAAAATCTTCGCCATTTTTTGTTTTTATAATCCTTTCAAGAATTGCTGCTAGTTGTTATACCAAACACCGCTACAAATGAACTGCTATACTTTTGAGTTATACCTACGATTAAATACTATTTTATTTAATTGATAACTTAAGTGACCAAAAGTACTTTATTGCAGGTATTACAATATGATGGCCTCTAAGTGTAGCTTGTAACATATTTACCTTACCTTTTCGGCATTTTGGAATTATTATAACTAACCATAACAACAAAAATTTCGAATGAGTGTGTATTTGACCACGCATGTAGTTATGACATGTTTGGTGGTAGCTGATGGACGTGATTGCGATTTTAAATAAAAAGGCAAATGCGTATGAAAGTTCGTATATATATTATATAATGCATGTATGAATTGGAAATTCCTTGTTCCGCTGAAAGCTTATTTTATTGCTCTGAAAAACTATACAAATATGAGTCGTTCTGGTCTTACTGTAGTTAATACAGCTGATGAAATTAAATACATTATCAATAGTGAGGGATAGTGATAGGTGGTCTTAACTTTGGGCTGCTTCTCTATGCAGATGATATTGTAATACTAACTAAGTAGTAGACAATGTATCGCTTTTGCACAGAATGATATCGAGGCTTGAAACATTTTGCGACATCTGGGGCATGGATATATTAAACTCTATGAAGTCAGAGATAATGAAATGAAACAGGAAAATAACAAGGACACATTAATACGTTACATTTGCACCTAAGAAACATTGCCCATCGACATCTCTGGCACTATCTTTTACAAGAGTGTCATGCTGCTAGCATACGCTGATGATATTGACATCATTGGCAAAAACGCTCAAGCAGTCAGTGCAGCATTCTCCAACCTGGAAAGGGAGTCTCGTCGAGTGGGTCTAGTGGTGAACGAGGACAAAACGAAATACAAATAAAATCTCTATTAGATATTATATAAAATTTATAACATTTAAAAAAAACATTAAAAACCAAACTTATTACTTCTACAAGCTCATCAAATATAAGAGTTACCATATTCAATTGACACAAGTAATATACAATGTTAAAAATCATAGTAGATTTTACCTCAAGCGTAGTGACGGAGTGACCTAATTCGAATATGACTAGGGAAATGGTATTCAAATCAATTTGATTCAATTTTAAAGCAGCTAAATAGCTGTTGGCCAGTGCAATTTCTTATAATTTGTCAAACGAGTTTGTACACAGTGAAAAGTACAATGTTTATAACTGTTTCATTTAATGAAACTAAATCATATAAAATAAAAATTATAAACTGGAATTAAGCGGCCGCTAATTTCGCTTAGGTGCTGGTTATATTGGTGTTCGCTGTTCGACGAACACATCATATTTTACTCTCGTGCTCGGTGTAGTGGTACATTGGTGTTCGCTACAGAGTTGCTTTTTGTCGAATTTCAGTTTGTTTTTGTAATACTAAATGGTATACCAAAAAACTTTAAACTATTTTATTAATATGGAGAGTGCAATTAATAATGTAATTGAAAAATTATGAAAATAATATGTTTTTTCTTCAATAAGTAGTTTTATGAATGATATATTTAATATTCACTTTTAAAATTATAAAAATTCGCAACTTCGCTTTTATGCATATGAAAATAATAATGTACAGGTTTGCATGTTTTCCTTCTATTTTACATACACTTTTGTTCTTTTCTTGTAGAATAACTCATTGACACCCTGAATACTTACTTGGCATATTCGGTGTACATTTTACCCAGCATATCGTGTTCGCTGTGAGAGTGAGTAAAAGCTCTTTTTTCGCGTTCGGGCAACAACAATTGCATGGTGTTCGCCGAGCAAAATCTGAATATAACCATGACCTTACAGAATAAATCAGTGTTGCCCTCTAAAGCGGCATCTGGTCACAGGAGAATTTCACTTAATTTATTACTTACTTTACTTTACTTTACTTTTAATGGCACATCAGCCCATGGAGGGCCTAGGCCGAGCTTTTTCACATCCATTCATGTTGTGCGTGATATATTTGTACATGAATGGAAGGGACCTACAGTTTAATGCCGAATCCGAACGGCGAAGTGAAAAGCTTTTCATAGGCAATTTTTACTCTTGTAGGATTGTCATTGCCTGCCAAGAGGTGTAAGTAGAAAAAAAATACTCTGCGGACATACTAAATTACTAAAATTCAAAAGCTCTATGCTGCTGTTATTAATTTATTATTTATTAATTTAAAAATATATTATAAAAGCGAAAAAGGTACTTGCATGACAACGAAACATCACAAACTTATTGCTCGCATTAAGTAGATTCTCTGAGTTTTCAATGTTTTCGTTAAATGTAATAAATTTATTCAAAATATTTCTTTGTACTTATAAATTGAAAAAAATGCATCTGCAGTCTCGGCTATTGATACCATTCAAATCCACTATACAAATCCCAATTAACTTCTACATATGGTATTTACGTTCGCTCTTCTCAATATGCAGCCAACCAAAGACTGTTAGCCACAAGTACCTACAAGTATCATATATGCGCTCGTACTCATGCAAGGAGTAAATGATACCATATTTGTATTTGGCTAACGAGATATCGATTGCTGTATTGCAGCATGGCATGAAGCTAGGATTTTCTTAAAATAAGGTCAGGATAAAGATGCTTTTGTTATTTGTTATTGCTGTCGGCTAATGCTACATTTACTTCTAACTCACTGCGCTGCGCTATGTGTTTGCTATACTCATGACCATTTGGCATCTCGTACACACATTGAAGTAAGTAAGTATTTTATATATCGTCATATACCAACCTGCGTAAAAATTGTAATCAGTAGAAACTTTTGCAAGTAGAAAAGTTTCTCTTTGTTATGATAGACTCGAATGCACATTGATAAGGATTCACATCGTTAAGTGGCTGCCTCTGAATAAAATAAGAGACTACTGGAGTCTCTTTGCAGTACAATACTTAGACAGATTGTGTATATATATTCCAATCTCTTAAGAGGGACTTAAGCTTGATTAAGCGCAGACATTTATCTTTATAAGCCATCCACCTAGGTTAGGTTAGGAATGATAATATTTACATATAATTCTGTTCTAAATACTTAGTTGTCAAAAATTTACATGCATGAATATTTCACAAATTGTTCGCTGTGACGTAGTGGTAGTACGTTGGCAGGCAAAATCAAACCTTCAAGAGTAAAAATTGCCTATGCTAAGCTTTACATTTTGCCGTTCGGACGGGCATAAAAGTGTAGGTCCCTTCATGTACAAATACATATGTATAACATGCACAACATTGGTGGATGCGAAAAGCTCGTCCTAGGCTCTCCATGGGCTGCTGTGCCATTAAAAGAAAAGAAGAAAGGTGGCCTCACCTCCAATTCTTAATTGAAATAGTGACTAGACCTCCTGCCCTCCGAAAAGTATATATATAATATAAAAAGTATCAACGGTTTTTCGTTACAAGATGATGTTGGTACCCTCAAATTTGGCAACACTAGTCCGATTATGTCAAACGAATATATGTTTATATGTTTGAAAGGTGGCATTTAGTCATTTAGATGCTGTGAGTGAACGCCGGATCCACGAGTGCTCTATTTCCTTCGGGAAATATCAATATTAAAGATGCACTGAAATTCACTGAAGAAGCCGATGAAATTTTATAGTTTGTGGGGCAAAATCGACACGCAAGCTGTGAGGAGATAGCGGAGTTACTAGACGTCAACCACATGGCATTTTGTAATCATTTAAAGAGAGAAGGCTACAGAAAGACGCTCGATGTTTGGGTACCACATGAATTAACGGAAAGTAATTTGATTGACCGAATTACCATTAGTGAAATGAAATCGAACAATTTTTGAAGCGAATAATTACAGGCGATGTAAATTGGATTCGATACGCGATCATCCAACGCAAGCGGCCATGGTCGAAGCGCAGTTATCCATCACGACTTCAAAGCCAGGCAAACCAAGTCATGTTGAGTGTTTGCTTTGATTGGATGGAAATTGCCTATTACGAGCTGCTCTAGCCGGATGCAATTGTTAATTTAGTTCTCTTCTGCTCTCAACCCGACCGCTTAAACTATATAATCAAGGTGAAGCGACTAGAATTGGCCAACTGGAAAGGAGTTGTGTTCCATCTTGACAATACCAGGCCATACACTTCTTTGATGACTCGGAACAAAGCTTTCCCTGAAACTTGGCTTACACCTTCTGTATATGATGCTGAAATTCTTTGTAATAACCTCCAAATTTTTTGAAAGGACTGCTTTCATAAACATGGCGGCAGTATTCTGATTGCAGACCAGTTTATTAAGGTTATCATCCTACATTAGCACTATTCTTTAAATTTTCTTATAGTCTAAAAATACAATAAACTCGTTGATATTCTTTCTGTTACCTCTTGGCTGTTAGATAATCTGAACACTGCCAGCTATGTATTTCTATTTAATTATACTTTATCGAAAGCATTTGAACAATCTAAAGCATTTGAATTTAAGTTAAAACTTCTTTTACGAATACTGGGTCCATCTGGTTCACAGAGGTATAAAAAACTTAAAAAATCGGAAATCGCGAGCTTTTAAAACTTATAAAAGAACTGGCAGAAATATTGATTATTGTAACTATTCCCGTCTACATCATGAATATATAAAGCTGAATGATGAATGTTGTAAAAACTATTTAAATTATATAAAAAAGAAAATTCACCGTGTTACTAAATCTTTTTATGACTGTAAATTCGAAACGTAATACCAGCGATTTAACCCCATATATCCTATTAACCATATATCACTTACAGAAAACAAAAGGTGATCTTCCGAAATAACTTCCCTAAAAGCATTGCTGATAATGAAAAGTTTTTCTTATCTTACAACTCTGTGATCTAACAAAAACTGCTGCAAGAAGATCTTGATCATTTTTCAAAATGGTGCCGATTAAATTTAATGTTACTTAATCTTGATAAATGTAAGTTTATGACATTTACGAGAGTGAAACCTATCACTGCTGAATACTCTTCAGACTCAGAATCATGAATTGATATTTGTTTATTTGGGTGTTACCATAGACTCCAAGTTCAGTTTTAAATTGCATATCAACTCGTGTATGAACAAAGCTAAAAGTTATTTAGGGTTTGTTAAACGATGGTCAAAAGAATTTAAAGACCCTTATACAACAAAAATGCTATTCACTTCACTTGTTAGACCCTTGTTGTTGTTGCTACATAAGTCAAATTGAGTCGGTTCAAAACCAATTTCTTATTTTTGCACAGAGGAGTTTTTATTGGAATCATGTTTCGAATCTTTCACCGTGTGAACTTCGATTAAAACTCATTTATCTACCGACATTAATAAGCAGAAGAAACATGCTGAATATAACATTTTTTTGTAAAGCCAATGAATGACATTCTATCATTTTCGTAGTTGCTAAACGAAATAAACTTTAATATATCCTGAAGAAGCTCACGTTATTTTATTCCTATTAAACTTAGTATATGCAGAACAAACAATGCTCAAAATGATCCTTTTCGTGGAATATGTAGAGATTTTAAGGATCGTTATAATCTATTCAGCATTTCTGATTCTTCAAAATCGATAAACAACTGATGATTTTATATCTGTAGTTGTAAGGACGCAGCTCATTACACATATTTGTATAAAACGTTTGCAATGGTCACCGATCCGTATGTTATGCGAATGCGCCCCACGGTCGTATTGGGCGGAAGGAGAGTCCGTTGGAATTCATTAAATTCGATGGAGTTATGAAACTACCCGAAAAATTGCAAAAGGTTATTAATATGTAATAATGGCCAATATATATTTGAGTAAAATTGATTTTTAATTAAGGTTCCGGATGCATTATCAGCGTACTTGAAAACCTTATTTTTCAGAATTTCATTTAGTTTTACCAGTTTTTGTGAAATTTTCCAATGATTAAATTGTTTTCCATAATTCGGATCCCGGTATTAATCCTTCATTATCCCAGCGTTAAACTATTGTTAGCCCTGTTGAAGAAAGTTGTATTTGATGAATAGTTCGAGTGGATTAGTGGCTCCTCTTGTGGCTCTTTTGCAAACTATCGAATTTATGTAGTCCAATTGAAGCACGAAACTTATGAAATAATTTCTTGTTATACTTTAGTGCTAATGTTAAGAAAACTACTCCCATAACCTCTACTCCTGATGAAGAGCCCTGGCCACAGCTGTTTATTGTGCCCAATATTTCTGTACAGCCTTTCACAATATGTGTTCTTTTTTGGGAATACAGTTATTCCTCCCTTCAATAAGGCTAACCGCTTCTAATTGAATTCAACCTTGAACCATTTTGCGTCTGTGTGTGCCCACTTAAAGTCTTTTCAAGTTAAAAAGTAGAAGTTAGTCACGTATTCAATGTGGTTTTACACACTCCAACACGTGCGTTCTTCTTTTATGTCATTAGGCAATGGTTATTGAATGTTTGTTTTTTTTTGCACAAAAATCATCTTCACTTTATGTCATGTCGTCGTGACCTGTTAGTGTTAGTTTCCTTGTGACTTACTTGCAAACTAAATGCTTCAATATAATTTCACTGTACCAGACGATACTACGATGATCATTTGTAACGATGTGCAAGGCGGAAATGTAGATGGATGAACAAAATCGTAAAATCTAATTAAGTCAAAATGAATGTGCTACAGATGTTGCAAATTGTTTTGTGAATTTTACGTTATGCATTTATTTTTTATGGGAATTATTCTTAAAGTGTAAGTAGTTCTTTGTGTAAGTAGTAGTTTTGGTAAAATGTGAAAAATAGTTCCAGTAGTCGTTTTCGTTGAAAGTGAAAATATTTTTTTAACAAATCGAAAAATTACCCTTATCTAGGACCGGAGTCGCCCCTGTAGATATCAAATGTAAGTGGTGGTCAGCCCCATTAACTTTTGCTGTCAAATATTTTCTTGCAACATACTCTCCCCCATCTTCAACCATCTCCAATATAATATATTGGGTGGTGAAATGAAAGACTTAAAGAAGGTTATATTTATATACATACATATATACAAAACATTTTTCTACAAGTGGTTTTTACTTTAATTTTGTATTGAAGCCACGTTAAGGTTCGAACAAAAAATAGGAGACAGTAGATTGTCTGATACTTATTTACTTACTTAACCGGCACTACAATCGATGATCGGTCTTGGCCGCCTCTACAAAGCTTCGCCAGTCGCTTCTGCTATGCGCGCGCTGGCGCCAGTTGATAAGGCCAAGTGCAGTCAGGTAGCCCTGCACCTGGTCTTTCCAACGGAGATTAGGACGTCCCCTTCTGCGTGTTCCTCCACGGTGGTTCGAATAAAACACCCTTCTAGCCGAAGTGCTTTCTTCTATTCGCTCAACATGACCCAGCCAGCGAAGCCGCTGGAGTTTTATACGCTTGACTATGTCAGTGTCGGCGTACAGCTCATACAGCTCATCGTTCCATCTTATTCGATACACGTCGTCCACGCATACTGGACCGTAGATCTTACGGAGTATCTTCCTCTCGAACGCTCCTAACAGCCTCTGATCATTGATGGTCAATGTCCACGTCTCCGCGCCATACATTAGGACGGGAAGGATGAGGGACTTATGGAGCGTTATTTTCGTCGGTCGAGAGATTGCTCTATTTCTCAATTGCCTACTGAGCCCATAGTAACACCTGTTGGCAAGAGTTAGTCTCCGCTTGATCTCAAGGCTGGTCTCAGCCTTGCGATTGTCTGATACCTGCTCCATAATCTTTTGCTGTTGCTTCTCGTGACCTACCTTCCGAAAGGAAATGTAGGATTCATGTCAACGTAATTCCCACATCAACCTTTGTAGACTTTTGATTGCTTTAGTTTTTCAAGGAAGTATTTGAATCAAGCCGAAATTGCCTATTAAAATTTGAAATATTATTTAGCCATTAAATCGATTAACTCGATTTAGAAAATTTAGTGGCTTGGGTCATTTTTGCACTCAACGCCTCATACGAGTACGTAGTATATGTAAATTACAGGTGATGCCTGCGGGTCTCAAAAAAAGAAAAAGAATAATGCTATGTACTATATTTTTTTGAACTTTTCCCTGTCGTCGAGTAACCTGATGAAAATAATTTTATTTTTAATATACACCAAATCTTTTGGAAACAGCAAATTTATAATTATATCCAAATTTTATTAATTTTTTTCATTAATAATTTGTTACCTTTACAATTTTTTATGACATGGAGTATATGATAATTACCTTAATTCAACTAGAAAAAGCGGTTCACTTTCACCACGTCTGAAATCTAGAAGTGTAAGCAAAACTTTGAGGCTGTTGCTGCTGGCGCTGTTGTTGTAGCGCCTGCAATTGCAATTTAGCTGGTGCTGCTGCCACTCGACGCATTTGTATGACACGTGCTGGCGATAGCTGACTACGTCCTCCCTGTGAAAAACGTTGAAACACAAGACGACCGGATGGTGATCCTTCTTCGTCAACGGCGTTGGCTGCACGACCCTGATCATAAGCAGTGGATACAGAAATTACTGAACCATCTTCAGCTACTGCAACAAAAATTTCTTCTTCTTCTTCATTCGCGTTTGGTTCTGGCTGTTGTACTTCATCTTCTGCGACCTTGGGCACATCGTCTTCTTCATCTTGAACGGCATTGATAGATTCATCTGATGGTAGTGGTGGACCGTAAGTGTTGTCCGGTGGACCATAAGTGTTTTCTGGTAGTTGTGCGGCTGGCGGTGATGGTGGTCCATAAGTATTATCTGGTGGCAAGTAAGTACCATCGGGTGTCGCTGTTGAAGTTGGCAAATCAAATGGGATTTCTGGCGTTACACCAGCAGCTGGGTAGCCAGTGGGTGCAGGACTTGGTGGTAGTGCTTCCTGTCGTGCAAGAATGCGTTTCCGTTGCAAACGTTGTGCGGCTGGAGTACGAAAACGCGGCGGCTCAGCGCTACAAATGGCTACCAGCAGAAATAGGGCAAACATTTGCTTCAACATTTCAAATACTTTTGATTTCGTTTCGTTCGTTTTCTAGTCTCTCTGAATATTCTTGATTTGTACGTGAGCTTGAACTTGTGTATTGCTTCTAAGCGTCTGACGTTGGGCAATATTTCATGCTTGGCTTTTATAGTTTTCGCTGTTTTTGTTTTTAAGAAGCTGCCGAATTTTAATTTATTTATTAGTACGAGTAAGTACATATCTATTTATGGTGTGTTATATTCATACTTATGTATGCATATTTAGTTATAGGCATAAAAATATTATACTTAACAACTTACTTTTATGCTTTCATTGCTGTTGTATTTAATGCTTTTTACGTGACCCTATTTCCAAATTAATTATTCGCTTTTTTCGGGATGGTTTCATGTACTTTTAATGCTCAGCTGTTTGCTTTTTTCATATGTTGAAGGTAATTATCGGCTTAGCGGAAAATCGGTTATGGCATAATTAATTTTCTTATTGAATTTAAGCATAGCACTGTGCCGCAAAATCAAATTTTTTCATCGGAGTTTGGTCCCAAACACTGTATAATAAGTAATTTTATCATTCGTCGTTTAATCCATTGGTAGTATTATTCTAAGCTGTACATAAAAAACTCCCAAAAAGTGGGGTCTGGGCTGTAGATAGAGGGTTTCCGAGTTCACAAAAAATGTTCTTCCCTTTGTACTGAACAACATTCCTATAGACACTAAAATCGATAAACCTTAAATTAAAGAAGTGTTAGTATAGCAAGTTTTTTTTTTTTTTTTTTGGAAAACGGTCTTCAGATGCAAGCTCAGTGACCTCAAATTACTCTAGAATGTATGGTAAATGGTCAGAACTATTTTTACTGTATAACAAATGAAGCTCTAAACCGATTCTGCAACTATTTACTGGTATCATGTATCTCCACTTTATGTTCTAAATTCTACAATAAACTGCGACCTGTATAGATATTAAATCCATAGCTCACATTATCATGGAAAGCTCATAATTACTCACTGGGCAACACAATTAATCACTAGTAACAGTGACGTGCACCGCTAAAATACAATACTTTTACGCCTGAATGCTAGAAAGCTTCATATAATCGCATCAGTTACCCTGCAGCGAACTGCTTTCCTTAAATGACATGTGTACTAAGTTTGACTGAGATTGCTCGAGTTTTGTGTGAAACATTCGGATTAATAGAAAAGAATTAGTTTTAATAAATTTGGCCTAAATTATATAATATTTTATTATTATAACCAAAAGTTCTAAAATGTAAATACATACATAGTTATACAGTCAAACTTCCATAGCTAGAATCACTTAAATCTTTCACACAATCATGGATTCTCCTCGAAAAATTCGACCTATTGAATGCATGTGCAAATTCTTTTATAATTATAGAGAAGTTCGAATAATTTTTCTTATTTTTTGCGAATAAGGTAGAAGGTAGCAAGGCCTAAAGCATCGGCACTTGCACTCATAAACAACTCTTTCCCTTGTTTTGGGCTCATATTACCGTGGAGCATCTTTCGTATTTCCTTAGGGTGAAGTCCCTCTGTGTACTGGACTGCTACGCTGGGTGCGAAAACAAAATTACAAAATAAAAATATTTTCTACGCGGCACACATTGGCTAACAATGGTAAATCTTATTTCGTTCTTTACATTCGGGATTCCTTTCATTTGTGTACAAATAAATTCTCCTTTTTTTGGGTTGTTGCGCTATTAAAGAAGAAAAACAAGAGAACTTTACTTACTTACTTTTAATAGCACAACAGCCCGTGAAGGGCCTAGGCCGAGATTTTCGCATCCACTCATGTTGTGCGTGTTATATTTGTAAACTGTAGGAAGGGACCTACAGTTTAATGCCGAATCCGAACGGCGGAATGAAAAGCTGCCGAGAGGTGGCGCCGTGTAGAAAAATTATTTTTTCTACTTTTTGATTTAACCTGTGCCGAGATTCCAACCTCAGACACTCTGCGTAGCAGTTCAACGCTACGCCACAGCGACCACAAGAGAACATTCTCGTAAAATCAAAAATCTTCGAAAGACATCGTGAAAGTAACTTTTGTGGGGAACAACCAAAAAGAAAAATAATAAACAGATATGTTCAAAAAAGGCTTATCCGATTTTCCGATTCTGTCAATTTTGATAGAAAAATAAAACATTGTTTGGAGAAAATAAGGGTCCGAACAAGATTTTGAACTCTTTTAAATAAAATTTTAGGGTTTTAGTTCGAGTTAGATGCACCTCCAATTATATCTTACATACATATAAGAAATCTTGAATTGCCCATTGTAATATAATTTAAGGGGAAAATAATTTGAATTTTGTAGATTGTACATATTTCATTGTGAAACTGAAAAGCTTCTCAGGCACTATGAACCCAGCACTAGTGTCCGCAAGCTAAGCGTGGTGGCTCATTAAAATTTTATCTAAATCTTTCACAGTTTATGTTCAACAGATAAAACTGGAGGGTGTAACTAAAATAAATTAATTTTTTCATACAAAAAGTTGCTATTGCTAATACTTAGTATTTCTTTAAGTTAAATTAAAAGCCAGGAGGGTAGAACTTGGACTTAATTCCTTCAATAGAGTAGCATATCTTACATAGCTGAAATATACCATTTGTTCTACTCTAGTGTAAATTTATACGCAGTTAAATTCTAACATCCGTTGTAAAGTGAACAAAAAATACAACATAAAACAATAACAACATCAACAAAAGTACGTGTGTAATTAAGGGAGCTGCTCATGGTCCCTTCGATACAAACCTACACGCACACACACACACACAGACATATGCACACGCAGGCATACTCAAACAGATACATATGTACACTTCCATATGTCCGTAAACGTATCTCCATGTCCTTGCTCTTATTTTATGCTTATTTCATGTTGTTGTTGTATTTGTTGTTGCTGCTGCTGCTGCTATTGCTTTTTGTAATGTAATTTACGTTGACTGTTTTGAATAAACCAAGCATGTAATGAAGTTGGCTTCTTTTCATATTTTCTATTACTTTTGTTTTCCCATTTGTTGCTGCTGTTTCTGTTGTGTTGTGTTTTTGGATGGTGCTGCAGATGAACGGAAATGGTATACATGCCATAAAGTATTCACATTTGTGCGAGTGTACTGTTATATCTATATGTGTATGCGTGTGTGTGTGATTGTGTGTGATTGTTTGTGTATTGGAATAAAGTGAAGTTTAAATGAAGTGCAGTTGCGTGTTGATATTAGTTCTCATATGTGTACTCGTATATGTATATGCTCGTACGTGTATGTGTGTATGTGTGAGTTAACAACATATTTATTTTGTACTTTTTTCTACTGTTCTCAGTGGTTTTCAGAATTTTCCGTTCCTTTTTTGTGTTTTGTTTTGCTTTGATATTCACAGTTGATGGCAACTCTGAACTCTTTTTAATTGTGCGTATGTAATTTTAGTTTAATGGTGTTGGTTAAATGTATTGTACTTATGCTTGTGTGCAGGAAAGTTAAACGGAAATGAAATTACAGATTATTATTTGTTTTCTGCATAGTTTCTTCTATTTATTTAAATATTTCCTTAATTTTTTTAGTATTTGAAACTTCAAAATTTAATTTAGTATGCAAAAATATGTAGTATAAAGTATCACTACCACCAGCGAAAAGTAGTGATTTTCCCCCAATCGGGAAATCCATGCCATTATTGAATGAATGAAAATAAAGGAAAAGCAAGGAGGCTGCTTTACAAAACAAAGCAACGTTTGGGTTTCTTTCAATAAACATTTAAAAAAATTGTATCAATTATTTATGTTAATATATAGTCGATGCAATTTTTCAGATTTAAGTGCAACAATCAACGTTATCAACAGTTCTACCCAAATTAGCGCTATTTCTAAAATCACTGTTACTGCTTTCAAAAGTTGATGTCTTGATGCCAACTAAGCGCAAAACTTTATAAATATTATCTTTCTTTAGTGTTAAGGAGATAATAAATTATTTAAAGAAACTTAATATCATCATAAGAAATATATATCATAATAGCTGACGACGTTATATTGTGTTTACATAACTCATATTGAGTGTGGTCGGTGATTATGCGACTTTCGCTGGACTCGAAAACAAGCTTACAATTAGCAATGTACTTTACATACATATATGCAATTTGTTGAGTAGAGAAATTAAATTTTTGTTTATAGAAATTATAATTTTAAATTTTAATTTTAATTCTAGTTTCAACTCAGACGTAATCAGCTGTGGTAAAGTCAATGAGAACAAAGTAAAATAAAATTAAAAGTAAATATATACCCCTAAGTATGTATTTATGTTTAATTTCCCTTGGAAGAAAATCAATTAATAATCAATATATTTAGTAAGTATGTATGTGATTGTCAATAATTTACGCTGAAATTATTAATTTAATATAAATTTATGTACAATAATTTACCAATCGAACGAACAGAAAAAAGCTTCAGATAACCAACCATACCACTCGTTTGCTGCAAGACTGGCATAACTCATAAAACATAAAATTGCATTTAAACTTGACAATTTATCTATAACTTTACACAATATAAATCACGAAATAACAATTATTTATTTTTACTTAACTAAAAATTATTTTTTTTGTTTATGACAGTTTTGCATAAAAAAAACAATTACAACAGAAAATATTAATAATAAATAAGCTTATAATTATTGACAACTTATAACATGTCACTGACAGTAGGCCGGATAATGTGCTGGAAAGGTACAACAACAACGGACAATCACAATTAATCCACGTGTTATTGGCATTAATAAGTTAACATGTGTTCAATCGTGTTCCAAATGTAAAATTACCACTTTTATACGTAATACGCACAAGGGCGTTTTTAGAATGGAGCTTTTGAGGTTCTGAAACCCCACGCTTCTAAAACGTAGAACCTGTTTTTAGTCCTAGATATTTATTATTACTCTTTTATTAACAGTTTTTAAGCTCAATCTTCTACTTTTTAGTAGAGAACATCAAATGCAATCCAGCATAAACACGAACAATAATGCCAGCCTTGAGATCAAGCGGAGACTAACTCTTGCCAACAGCAGTTACTACGGGCTCAGTAGGCAATTGAGAAGTAGAGCCCTCTCTCGACCGACGAAAATAACGCTCCATAAGTCCCTCATCCTTCCCGTCCTAATGTATGGCGCGGCGACGTGGACATTGACCATCAATGATGAGAGGCTGTTAGGAGCGTTCGAGAGGAAGATACTCCGTAAGATCTACGGTCCAGTATGCGTGGACGACGTGTATCGAATAAGATGGAACGATGAGGTGTACGAGTATGAGCTGTACGCCGACACTGACATAGTCAAGCGTATAAAACTCCAGCGGCTTCGCTGGCTGGGTCATGTTGAGCGAATGGAAGAAAGCGCTCCGGCTAGAAGGGTGTTTTATTCGAATCACGGTGTAGGAACACGCAGAAGGGGTCGTACTAATATCCGTTGGAAAGACCAGGTGCAGGGCAACCTGACTGCACTTGGCCTTATCAACTGGCGCCAGCGCGCCCATAGCAGAGGTGACTGGCGAAGATTTGTAAAGGCGGCCAAGACCGATCATCGGTTGTAATGCCAGCTAAGTAAATAAGTAACATCAAATGCAATTCCATATTTAATTATCAGTTGTTCAGTTTCACCCTGTCTTTTGTTTTCATTTTTCTTTTTAAATTTTTTTACGTGCATCATAAGTGAAATATCTGTGATGCTTTATTACTATAGAAAAGGTAAAACCGCCGGAAAATTTGTGCGGTTTTCGGTGAGGATGCTGTGAGTAAACGCCTGACCCCGGAGTGGTTTGCTCGATTCCGTAAAGGAAATTTCGAAAAATGCAACTGATGCAGATCGGAGCAAGATCGACAGGCAAGCTATCAGGTGATAGCGGAGGCACTAAACATCATATACATGACAAATTTGTGGGCACCAACCGTGAATACTTTTTATATGACCCAATATAAATAAGAAATTTCATTTGTTTCTTAATTTACCGAAAATTCTAACTTTACTATGAAAATTTTGGATTCCATGCATTTTTTTATAATTTACTACGATATTAGATTTCGAAGGTCGGAATCCTGCTAGAATCATTTAGTAATAAAATTTCAAATTTCGTCGAATAAAACAAAAACATATTTTATAAAAATTTACATTTTTGCACATTGTCTTGAATTGTAGCTAGTCGAGATGCTATATCACGCAGCGTGTGGTCAACCCTTTTATATTTCCTTCGTTGCAAAATATAACTTATGTACTTTTCTGCGTCACTGTTTTAATTAAAAAAAATTAACTAAATTAAATACGAAAATATAATCTCCTCAATTCATAAAGTTTTAGCATTCCAACAATCCAATCCAAGACAAACATAACGCCACACATATGCAAATGCATTAATAAAAAGGAATTAACTTGAATTTTTTTACGTACATATATGAAATAGTTAATACATATTAATTGATTTTTGCTTTGTTCTTGCCTTCATACGTTATTGTTAATAATAAATTTAATTAATATTGATTGCAAATTTTTATCACAACCGCTTGACAGAAAACACAAATTAAATATTATCATTTAAAATAATGCACAATAGTTCAGTCACAGAGTTGCCAAGTATTTTTCTATAACAAAATTGAATAATACTTACTTACTTACTTACTTTACTTTTAGTGGCACAACTACCCATGGAAGGCCTAGGCCGAGCATTTCCCATCCACTCATGTTGTGCGTGTTATATTTGCACATGAATGGAAGGGACCTACAGTTTAATGCCGAATCCGAACGGCGAAGTGAAAAGTTTTAATAACAATTTTTACTCTTGTAGGTTTGCCATTGCCTGCCAAGAGGTGGTGCTGTGTAGAAAAATTTTTGTTTCTTTTTTTTTTTTATTTTGCCTGTGCTGAGATTCGAACTCCGGACACTCTGCGTACCAGTCCAACACACTACCACTACCCCACAGCGAATAATACTTAATGTTTAAAATTATTCGAAGGAATTCCAAACGCTCACCTACTTACATAAACAAATGTAATAATAATAACCATAGTTTACAAGTTTTTTTTTCACAGATTTCTCATCAAGTTTGTTTTAAATCATTTCTTTCTCCTAAACACGAAAATTTCTAGTGGGTCGCCTTCTTGAAATATGGCACCTTCTAGTTTTTTAATCTTATTGTAGGTATTGATTGAACTATTTATTTCAGCTTAAATTACAAAAATTGCTTAGTCGTAATTTTTAGTAAAACTTAATGTCAATTTCTCTGATTAGAGTCTGGCAGTAATACCTCATTATTTTTTCATCCCAAAATCATTGATAACAAGGCTCCATGGTCTTCATGCTCTGGTGGTTTTTGGTAAATGTAAGTGCTCTCCACTATGTAGAAGCAATTTGTCTCTGAATATTAAAATAACTAAAGACCATGGCATTCGTACCAAGGATTCTTTGATGTAAAAATGGTGGGTGAATATTGTTCGATTTTAAAACTGACAAAAAGTTATGGAAAAAACAATGATTTAGTGATGCGTTGAAATCAATCAATACTACAATAAAAAATGACACCAGTGCAGCATTGAGAAAGCTAATTTTTTAGGTACTTAAAAAAACAAGTTTGTGAGAAATCTCTACTGAAAAACCTGAATTTTGTAAACTAGTGTAATTATATTATGTTATATTATCGCTATCATACGTATTATTTAAATTAATTACATATGTATGCAAATACATACAAATAAATAGTATCACTATTGATTTTAGTGTTATTTATTTTGTAATCAGTTTATAACTTTTTGTTTGAATGTGCATATCCATTTACAATGCTTAATTTTTGGTAGCTGCATTTACCAAAACCATAAGGTAAGACTTAATTATTTTAATGAATTTCTAAGTATTACTGGCTTTGTTCACAAATTCCTATATTTCAGAAATTGTATTTTTGAGATAATAATCGAATGAAATGAAAAGATACAGTCAGAAAAGTGAATTCAAATGCAATGACTGCAAATTAAAGTGATTACATTATTTTATTGCTCTGGTAACTTGTCTCTTTTCAAAATAAAAATACAAGTTCAACCGTTTAAGTTTATTGATAAATTGGTTTACTGAACATAGCATCTAGTACCACATTTATGTGAAATATTTCCACAAAGCGAACTGGTCTCTTTTTAATTTCTTCCAAATAAGACATATTTAATTTTCATATTTATCAGTGATCTTTGCATGACTTTGAAAATATTGTAAAGTAATTGAGAATTAAAAAACAATATTTTGAGAGAATAGCATTATTATCAGATTGGTTGGATTAGATTGGTTTGGCTCTATGGAGCGTGTGCAACCAATACATATGCATAAAAAATATTAGGTGTATGTAGAAAAAATTGGGTTAAAATGTGTGGATGCGGGCGGTATGAAAAATGAAAAAACGTTCTACGCGAAATTGAAAACTATTTACATTTGTTTTTCAAATATAAATTTAGTGATTTGCACGAATTTAGCAAAAACAAGTAAATAAAAAGCCAATATTTAAATAAAAAAAAAAAATCCTCATTTTGTTTGTGTATTGTATGTGCAACTATATTTATGTAAGTATGTTTGTCTGTGTGCTTTAGCGGAAATTGTTTCTATGTGGTTAGAAAACCACAACTGTTATAAAAGGAAGAAGAGAAAAAATCTGTATTTTTCTAAAATCATAAAAATAAATTTGGGAAATCTGTTTTTCGTTTAATGTTTGCTTTTTATTTGTCCTTTCAAAGTTTAATTAAAAATCAGATGTTATTTTGATTATATTTTTAATTAACTGAAATAATTTATTAACAATTCGTTTAAAATAAATATGTACATAATTGTGGTATATTATAAACGTCTGGCATTAAAGCTTCTACGCTGAAGCTGTAGGCGTTCAGTTCTTTTCGCCGATTCCGGAATTATATCCTGATTTTCATCAGCCTCTTCTTCTTCTTCTTCTGCTCTAGCTACCGCCGCTGTGTCGATGGCATCCACTTCCTCGGCATCAGCAGCTATTGGATCAATATCTTCTGCCAATTTTCCATCTTCGCCTTGGTCTCCTAGTTCGTTGTTGCTGTTGTTAGTGCTTTCCTTCGACATACCATTTACCATTTCAGGAACCTGATCTTTGTATGGCGGTAGGTATTTGATTTCTACTGTGTTCTGGGTTTCCGTAGGCAAATCAAATGGTATTACAGGTTTAAGTCCAGCTGCAGGATATGGTGTTGCATCATGTTGCCGCGCGAATTTACCGTTGCTTAGAAATTTTGAATTTTTACGCATGCGCACAGGTTCGGCGTCACAATAGCACACTACAAACGCAACAGCAACGATCAATTTACATAAATTGGTCATTTTTGTGGTCTTATTGATTTGTCTGCTTGGTTGGGAATGTTTACGATGTGGCCAGATCTGAAAGCTTTTAAGCAATTATGAGGACCATTTGCTGTTTAACCTTTTTATGTGCACATTAGAATTTCACTGCGTTTTATTTTGGTATATTTTAATTATTCTTCACATTGCTTGTGTTGGTTCGAATACTTCGCATACTAATGCCAAGCCGTTCCGTTCCGTTTCGCTCTTTTTAGTTATTTACAATTTACATTTTACCAATATTAAGTTTACGTATCCAGTCACGGTCAAGTGGTACGCGCCTATAGTTACTCATATTTACGAACCTATTTAGCCATCAGTGTTTTTTGATCGTGAACACATTTCAAAATTGCCCATTTGTTTGTGCACATATCGTACGTAAATCGTACGCATGATATATTCATTTATTCGATTTATATTCATTTTTTATATGTAGTAGGTTCATATGTTAATAAGTATTATATTTGGGGAAATCCATGCTAAATAGATCGGATTTGCTCTCACCTCTCAGAATAGCGTTTAAACATGTTACTTCATTAATAACAATATCAATCTATATTTTATTTTTGAAACTTTTCACATTTTCAAGATTTTGGATTTCTGATGGTGGTCCGCCTTGAAAACGTCATAAATTGAAACTTCACGACAGTTGCGGCATGAATTAACATTTTTCCCATACTAAAATCGGTCAAATATTGCGTTACCAATTATCGATTGTTCCAGTTTTTGCCAGTCGGGGGGAAACCTAATCAAAAGTATTAAGTAAAATTAGAACAAAAGTTTAGAACAAAAACGAGGCATAACAGTGTAGTACACTTATACTAGAGCTAAAAGTACCATATTAGTAACAGTCCCTTAAGACATAAGCTTTAGAAAAAATAGAGTAGTATTGACAAGGCCTTATAATGTGTCGTATTAACCTTATTGTGACACCTTATGAATCTAACTAATTGATTTATTTTCAAATATTTCGCAAGCTCCACAATGAACAGCAAACTTTTTGTGTTGTGCCAGTTTTGGCTTCAGAGTGTTACTCTGAACTAATTGAATATATCGCTAATATATTATTTTTGGGATGATATTGGGTTATCCACAAGGTTTCGTATTCAGTATTATACCATATCCTCTCAATTGTCATAAATTGGTATTGGAAAAAGTCAGCGGGGGCCAAGTCCGGAGAATACGGTGGTTGAGGCATGAAAACGGTTTTGTTTTTGTCCAAAAACTTACGCACAAGCGACGTTGTTTTAGCTCAAAATTTAGCAATTTTGGAACAATCTTCGCTGCCGCACGTTTCATGCCTAAAACATCCGTAAAAATTGCTTGGCATGAGTCGAACGATATGCCAACATCATCAGCAACCTCTCTGATAGTGATTCGACGATTATCCAAAATCATTTTCTTCACTGCGTCAATGTTTTCATCGGTGGTTGACGTGCTCGGGCGACCAGGACGAGCATTGTCATTGACATCTTCTCGGCCTTCCTTAAACCGGTTATACCACAATTGAACTTGTGTTCTGCTCATAGTAGACTCGCCAAAGGCCACAGTCAACATTTCAAATGTCCTTGCGCATTTAATTTCATTTTTTACACAAAACTGAATACAGTTTCTTTGATCCATTTTTTCGAATAGTAAAAAATCGAAGAGCACACCAAAACACGACTAACCTTTTGATCTGTCAAAAACAAACTGACAATCCAAAATGGTTGGTATTGCCAACATATATAACAGACATGTGTACCAACATAGCAGAAAAAAAATGAGAAAATCGAAAATACGTAACTCACGAAATTTGAAAATAACGGTTTTTGATCACACCTCGTATATTCGCAACTACTATTATTAGAAACATTGCCATTTACCATAAAGTGAATGGCATCGGTTTTTTTATTCATATCTTAAAAAACTATCGGAAATCGAAAACCACTTTGTATTTTTTGATTTTACACTAAATTGTTTACACTTATTATTTAAAAAAAATTAAATAAATAAAGTTATAGACTTACAATTACACTGGTACGACAGCGAGGTATTCTGATTTTCTATTTTTCATATGCTGTACTAATAATAGCAATAACAATGCGTTTAGTTAAGTATTACCACAACCACATGACTTTCAACATTTCTGGTTTCAATTTTCACTGATCGGACTAATTGATTGTTGCAAACCCTAGGCAACATCCCCAAAACTACATATTTACACACTCATACAATTTTACTTTCTTTTTTGAGTTTAAAAATAAAAGTTTTTAACTTAGAGTGAAAATTAAAAATAAATAAAAAAAAATGTTTTCAAAACTCATACTCATCACTTTTAACTCTTATGAAATAAAAGTTTATAAAAACTATTAGTTTGACGACTTTTTGGTAAAAGTTATAATAGTTGCAAGGCGTAGTTGGTAGTTTGTTGGCCTGCTACGCAGAGTGGCCTGGTTTCAAATTTCGGCACAGGCAAAATCAGAGAGAGGGGAAGAAATGTTTCCAAATGCCACCACCTCTTCGGCATAAAACTGTTGGTCTCTTCCATTCATATACAAATATAACACGCATAACATGAGTGGATGCGAAAAGCTGGGCCTAGTCCCTCCATGGGGGCTGTGCCATTAAAAAAAGAGGATAACAGAGCTTGCAATCTGGTGTGAACTTATTCTTGCATTTCGGAGGGCAATTTCGTTTTAGTTTGTCGCCACTCGTTTCTTCTTTACATAACAATATGTATGTACTATAATATACGCCTTATCTCTGTGAATTTGGTTGTTGTTTCCCATACAATTATCGCTGCTAGTCATACATAACCAGGAGTGAATGGCGAATAAATCGCAGCTAATATGAAATTCTTAAACACTCTTTCTTAAATTCATCTATAAAGTACCTACTGAAAATGTATATTTGTTTTTTTTTCAGATTAACACCAGTAACGCCTTAATATTTATATTTTAAATATAAAATCTGGTTACTTTGTATACAAAACATTCATTCTTCGATACAAGAACCATCTTACGCCCGACCGTGATTAACTCTTCGGTAAAAATTTTCAGTTGTATTATTTATTAAAAAGTGGAATAATTAGTTACATGTAATCAAAAACAAAACACTTACAAAAATATTAACAAAAAGTAGCTAAAAAAAACATATAAGATTTGACTATCAAATTGTACACTTCAGATTCTTAATAGCAGCCAATCTACTTCAAAGTGTAAACGATAATCGGTTCGGAGCGTACAATTTCAACAGAACCAGCACGCGGCGCGGTACGCACCAGCAATGGTGCTGAGCGTGCGCGATTACGTACAGCCAATTTATTGCGCGGTTGTATTAAATTTTGCGAAACCAAATCGCTTCCATCGAGAGGCACTTCCTCTGCAGCGGTTTCATCAACAGGTGCTGGTTGTTCATCAGTACTTGGCGGTCCATAGGTGTTATCTGGCTTTGCAGCAGCAACAGTTGGTGGTGGTCCATAGGTGTTGTCAGGCTCTTCAGGTGGTCCGTATACTTGATCTGGTTGTACAGCAGGTGCTTCTGTTTCTGTTGGTAGATCAAATGGTATTTCTGGTGTAACGCCTGCCGGGGGATATGGTGCTGGTGGTGCAGCTACATCAGTGGTAGCCACTGCTGGTTCCTCCTCTTGTCTAGCCAAGAAACGGATATTGGTGCGCAGTGCACCATTTCGTCTTGAAGTGCGAAAGAGAGGTGGCTCAGCGTTGATAACTTGAAAAGTTATCGCGATCACCGCTACAATTATGCAGAATTTAGACATTTCCTTGATGTTGCTACTGTTGCTGCTAAAGAGTACGATGTCTATTATTGAAATGTTGCTGAGTGTTGAGTTAAAATTTGTTTTTATAGGTTTTGATTTTATGAATGCTAGTTAGTACTTTGAATTAGTGAAATAATTATTACTTTTATGTTTGTTTATGTGTTGGTAATCAACAACTGTCATATTTGGCATCGAGTTTAAAATGCATGTTTTCATTGCTTGTTTTTAGCTTTATTTGGATTATAAATTCATTAGGGTTACGTGACTGTATTGAACATATGTCAAGGGCTGTTGGTCGCTTTAGAAATTTTGATTAGTTATGGACATTTCAATGTTACTTAGTTTCAGTTTTAACAGTTTCATTCAATCGAGCAAAGAATATTTTATAAGAATCTATTAAATTTTACAGCGCAATTAGCGAGCGTTTTATTTGCTTTTCATATTTAATGACATTGAATGTAAGTTATTCTTAGTTCAGTATCACATATTAAACTTTTATGAGTCAAGGTTAAAATTTAAAAAAAAAACAGAGTCTAACGTTCTCGGTGTTTAACCTATATTCTGTTTGTAAGCTTACAAAATACTAAAGCTTAAAGAATGAAAAATGGTACCTCCAGAGGTAATCACTTATATTTTAAGGATGTTATGTCCTTTGCTTTTAAAATGCAAACACTTCATAAATAAATTAGACGACATTCACCTTTTACGTAATAATAAATTTAAAAAAGAAAATAAATAAACTCGACCTAGGCCCGAGAAAAAAAAGAAAAAAGCATAATTTCAAGTATTACAAAATTTAACATTAAATTGCAAATCCACTTTCTTTTAGTGTGAAACGAAGCTCAAGAATACCATAACATTTTACTTCTGTAAAACGATCGCATTTATCACTGAATTACTGTAAACGGCTAGTTTAAAATGCGATAAAATTGCTTTAAATTGCTGTTTCTGATGTTCCAGGACCCTTTCTAATTATTAACCGGTAAATTTTCCCCCAAGACAGTGTGGTAGGTTTCTGTACGGTTTTATTCCTACTGGCGGTATAAACTCCCATTTTTGAGGGGAACATTCAATGGTAGAGGGAAGGTGTCATCAGAACAATTTGTTATTTTCTTGTGCTGAACAAGTTTGCATTAGACGTAAAATTCGTATCAAAATTAAAAAGTAGAAAAAACAAATTTTTTTGTATACAGCACCATCTCTTGGTAGGCAATGGCAAACATACTTCATATATACAAGAGTAAAAATTGCCTATGAAGAGCTTTTCACTCCGCCGTTCGGATTCGGCATTAAACTGTAGGTCCCTTCCATTCATGTACAAATAAATATAACATGCCCAACATAAGTGGATCTGAAAAGCTCGACATAGCCCCTCCATTGGCTGTTACTTCATATTTTCTTTAACCCTTAAATGTCATTGCATTTGTATGGTAACAACATTCAAACTGACTTAGCACCATTATTTTTAGTCAACTAAAAACAGAAAATATTTTGGTTAATTCTATTTAAACTTCTTTAAAATCACAAACTATGAAATATGAATTAGCTACGCACGTGTGTTTCCGCATATTAATATAGACTTTCGAATTATGGATATGTAGGTATTGTCATTGTTGTTGCTGTAGGTACTTAATTTTATCAAATATTTAAGCATAATGGAATAAATCGTGCTCATTGTTATGCGAACAACGCAAATTAAACCAAATTTTAAGCAAACAATTAAAAATATTTTTTACAAATTTGACACTTTGAATGACAAAAGTAAAAGAAAAATGAAAAAGAATGTAATATTAAAATGAAAAGTATATGTACATTAAATTATAAGAAAAATTTATATAAAAATACAGAACGTTATCGGAAATGTTATCAGACAGCGACCGAAACTTTGCAAGCAACATTAGCAATAACGATACAAAATTATAAGATATAAAAAATATTTAATTAATATTAAATTAACGCATTCAATAAAAAATGCTCAAGTCATTTAAATTGGCATGTCTCCTCTTGGTACTCGCTCTGGCTGTATGCAGCGCAGAGCCTCCACGCTATCGCTTCCGCACGGGCCGTAGTAGTAGAATTCAGCAGCAAAGCCGTCGCAGCGGTCGTTTGCTTGCCAGACAGGAAGCAGCACCTTATCCCTCAGCCGATGAATTGAAACCGGAAGTGCAATTTGTAGAAGAGGAAATTGCATCAGAGCCAGACCAAACTTACGGGCCACCCGATCAAACTTATGGACCACCCGATCAAACTTATGGCCCACCCGATCAAACCTATGGTCCACCAGAAGTTGAACAATTGCCATCGGCTGGGGCACCACAAGAGTTTGCACCGAATCCCGATGCAGAGGAATTCGCACCAGTGCCATCACGCTTCACTAGTTTCAGTCAACGTCAGCGTCAAGGGTTAAATAAGAAGGTAACATCACTGCGATTGCAACAGAAATCAACGGCTAACGTGCAACATACCAAGACCGTTGTGAATTCACAACGCTTAGTTGCTGCTGCGGCACCAGTTGCTGTGGCACCGCCAGCACCGGTACCGATTACAGTGGCACTCCCATTCCATACTGAATATGTTGTCGTTAATCAACCGTTCGCATATAGCGCACAATTTCAGTCTTGGTAATATTTAGAGTGAGATGGATAGATATATTACCTGTAGTAATCGTACATTGTTTTTTCTTTACATAGATAAATTTGGTTTTGAATATTTTTTACTCCTAAATATGTATCTAAATAAGTATTTGTGTGTTCATGCTTGTGATATTAAATAAACGAGAAACGATATAAAAAATAACAACAAATCTTGTTTTTAAACGTACTGTGAAATCTTTAAGCTATAGCACTGATTGAACCATATTTTGGCGGCTTAAATTCTAGAGTACTATAAATTCTGAAAAAAAATACATATATGTACATAAATATTCATCGATTGTAAAGCTTCTTTCTCTAACCCGATACGAGACCATAGATTCTGAAAGTCTAGTAGCAGAATTGCAAAACTTTGAAATCATTGCACCAAACAAACTAAAAGCAATTCTTGCATCGTGCAAGGACATATGCTATACTTAGAGAACCCTGCTTATGTGTATGGTCTTCGTATTCCATGTCTGCGGAGGAAATTTAACAACAGCAGAGTGTAAAACAGTACGGAATACTGGTGTTCATTATGCATTTTGGCTGTAAACTAGTGAAATTGTTGCTGAGTACATAGATACATCGAACATGTAGTTTTCATAACTAAAAATTCCGAAAGCAAAGATTGAGCGCGGCCGAACTTTGTGTAACTCACACACTCTAGAAATAAAACACCTTTTTAATATACGCAAACATTTATCAATACAGATTTGACGTAGTTAGTACTCGTGGGCACCTGCCTGCATTAAGACTATTTTATCCTAATTTAAAACGCCATTAAATTTTTGCCAGCTGTTCGTTCATTATCCAACCCATTACCACATCCTTGCATATTATTCTCTCTCGGTGTCTTTTCTATAATTTATCTACATATTTTTTGCATTTTCTCACTCGACTTTAACGACGAAACTTTTCACTTATTGCACCAAAATGACAGTAATCATTCTAACAGATGAATCTCCTTTTTAGTAGCAGCAACGGCAGCAGCAACCACAACAACAAAAACTTTCTACTTAGTTCCATGGTATTCATTTCTATTGTCCTTATTGTGACTGATTGTACTCCATATTTTGCCATTTGTCACCTTGCTGGGGAAACGATGTGCTCGGTGTAGCAGCAGCAGCAGCAGAAGCAGCAGCAGGAGCAGGAGCGATTTCATTGTTGGGACTATGAAATGTTCAAGTCAACTTGGTTTTGACTACATTTTCTTTCCTTTTCGCCCGTTCGTTCATTTGTTCGTTTGCCTGACCGTCAGTTTGACTGTGTGTCCTCTCCTAAGTAAGAATGCTCGTTCGTTGACAGAATTGTGAATAAAATTCCAACGCGATGCCATTTTCCAAATGAAATTCAATTTAATAAGTATCCCGGCATACAAGGAGCATCATGAGAGTAACAACAACTAACTAAAAACAAGGATAACTTGCTGAAAATGAATGAGACGAGGCTGATAATCGGCGGCAAGTGGCGTATGTTCAGGGAATGGCAGCAGCAAACTTAAAAAGCAAAAAATTTAATTTTTTTGAAATAAAATGTAAATGGGAGATGCTATGACATTTAGCGATTTGAAATATTCAAAATATTTGCAAGGATAATGCAAGGAAGAATTAGACACTTTATATAAACTTTTGAAAGTCTTTTATAAAAAATGTAGCTCGTAAATGTTAATATAAAAATTTGTGAAAATCGAAATAATAAATATTCTCTGGCGCTACCAAAGCACAGCCAAAAGTCCAAAAAATCCTCCTAGAATTAAAATTGCCTACAAAAGGGCAATTCACCGATCGAATATGGCATACAATTTTAGTTCCCTTCCAATCATATGCAAATATAGCTCGTACAACATTAGTGTATGCAAAAAGCTCAGCCTAGGCTCTCCTTGGTCTGTTGTGCCATTAAAGCAGAAAAAAAAAAATTATAAATATTGTGCAAAAGTTAATTCAAAAGACGCTGTTTGGACTCTTTTCAAATTGATACAGACAGATTTATTCTCAGTTGTTTTCATTTCCAAATAAAGTAATTCTTAGGTTTTTACACAAACGGTTCTAAATAATATAATAATTGAAACCGGTTCCGGTTGGTACCTGAATGACAAGCCGAGTACTTTTCGCTATATAGCGTATACAATGGAAAACGGTTCTCGAAAGAAGTGGATAGTAGTTTTCTTTTTAGCTGCTCCTCTGAATGTTTTAGAAAATAATGCCAATTTTTCGAAGAACGTCAGGAATTTTAAGGTAAAGCTTAATAATGGTTCAAGACTAAGCTAGGGCCAGCAGCGGGATAGCGAAAAATTTAATCAAGCAAAAGGAATATTAGCATCCTAGTAGGTTTGATCGCAGGTAGGTCATCGGTGTCAAGGATTCAGCATGTGGATCCAGCTTTAAAAATCAAATTCGGTTTGCTGGGTACTACTGTCTTGTGGTTCAATAGATGGTCATAGTCCGCTCACCTCCCAAAGTCATCTCACAAAATGGGTGCTTATATACGATCTTTTTTGTGGTAAATATTCAAAGATGGGATCATAATTTTATTGCTAATAAGCGGTATGCATAAAGCGAAATACATTAAGGGGATTCTCTAAGTCTAGCATATGCACAGTGCAAGAATTGCATATTTTTTTTGTTATTAAAGTTTTGCAGTTCTGCTACTCTGGCAAAAGCATATGCTTGACTTAGAGAATTTCCCTTTTGTGTACATTTTAAAGCGGAAACGTAAACTACACGAATCTTGGAGCTAATAAGCGGGGAATACTGTATTACTAAACATAAATTGGCATAGTCGAATTATATAATAAAAGTATCGAATTTATGTAGATACCTATTTTAATATACTCAATGAGTACATGTGTACTCAGTACAAAAGTATTGAGACTTTGAATACAGACTACCCGTCCACCAAGTAGAGATCATGTTTAGAGATCGGTCGAGAATTGTTGTGTTGTGTTCGCCAGAGTATAAGCGGTCCAAATTAATGAAAATTTAATTTTGAGTTGTGTCACGGCAGTGAAGGCCTAATCCAATTGACATAAGTGGTTGTTGGTAAAAGGAACATACGTTACACAACAATATGAACACCGTATACTGCCCTTAACCTGACGTAACCCGCATCGCAAAAAAGTGTCTAACGCATGTTTAAAACTTTTAAGTAAGAAGAATTAATTTACTACGAATGGGTGTTTTCCCGCTGGGTAGCAACAACTGCAGTTCATTGTGTTCCAGTTACAACAAGTTGCTGCTACCAAAATTTTCATATGTAGACCACTTTCAAACTCGCTAATTTTCAAGGTTTAAAATTGCTAAAACTTTTTCGTTTCCCTACCTTAGCTACATACTCATAACTAATTACAATACATCAGGTTCAAAGTACAAAATATTGAACAGAATGGTGTAAACAAAAATTTACCTCCATCTAAGTCTAAGTTATATCGTTTGCGCGAGTTTGGAAACCCACGGTAAAAGTGTGTACTGGAAAGCACTAAAGAAATCGTCATTAGTTGTTAATTTTTGCATAGTCAGCAAATAGCGAGTCAGTGATACTGCGTCATCGATTTGTCGCATCATCATCTCATCATCAGCTAGCAAAACAAACTGCGCGCCCGCTTCACTCTCTTTTCATTCGCATATCAGTCTGAGCTTGTAGACTTGAATGCACAGAGGCTTTCCTGTTCGCACACACCGCAGCGAGTGATAAAGAAAAAAGTTGTTGGGTATTTCCAAAACCACAACGAAAACCCAAATGCAACAAAGCTAAAAAAATAATAATAAAAAACAAAGCAAAAAATAATTATTTCATAAAACGTGAAGCAAAAATGACTTTGTTTTGCTTTTCGTATTCTTTCTTTTGCTTGAGCTATAGAATTTAATGCGGGCAACGAGGCGATGAGGAGTAGGAGGAGGGAAGGGGAGGCGAGTTAACGGCAAATATGAGGCAATACTTCAGCGATGCTATGCACATATTTAGTATTTATGTGTCAGGGTTAAATATTCTAGCTAAAATGTGGGTGTTATCAATGAATTTGTTTGTTTTTCGCAAATGGCGCAAAATTTAAAGTAATTTTTTCTATTGGTTTTTCATTTCAGGGGAAATGCTAGTGGAATTACCCTGAAGGGGAAATATCTTTATCGAGCCTAATGGTGAGAGTTATTTCGTTTTGTGCAACGCATATATTTGAGTCGATCCTGAGGCTACTGGAATTCCAGTCTAACACTTATTCACTAGAACACCGAGGTGGCCAAGTCACTTAAATAGTGTAGAGTGTATATCGCACCCTAACGACAAAGTAGACGGAAAACACGAAAATGCAAAGATGAAACCTTGTATGTATGTAGTTTGTTTGTAAAATGTCAACAAATACGTAATTCCAAAAATTATATAAAAATCCACACCAGTTCGTTATTTATAATCAAAAATTGGTTGGTATATAGAAAGTAATTTCCATCCTAAGTCGACTTAGGTTGTTCTCCTTCTTACCACCGAACCATTACAAAGTCTCACTACACTAGTAGAAGAATTCTCAGAAATATTCGTTCAGAGCGTGAGTTATAAACATTTTCCCATAAGCATCTTTTCTGGCATTTCCTTTGCACGATTAAGTAAAATCGTGATCTTTAACTTCCGCATCTCCCTCGTTCCTCTAAAAGTGTGTTCCGAGTGGCGGATAAAATTGGCTGTAAAAAAAAATACACAAACATTTGTATCATATTTTATATATTAATTGGGTTCCAATCAACTTCAATATCTTCGAAAGCTATCATACATATTGCACCCGAAAAAGAAAAGAGACAAAAACAGATTTGAAAAATTTTCAGTAACGTGAAATATATAAATGAAATTGCTCACCTGTAGATGCAGATATAAATTTATTTTATGGAAAATGATAAGCGTATTTAGTAATAAAGACTTATTATTTTCCATAAATAACATTTTTATATGCTTCTGTACATAAGCAAATAATCTTTTTATTCTTGCCTTAAATTTGCTAAATTTGAGTTGTGCCTCTTTTGTCGTTAGCGTACGTTACACTATTTAGTATAGTATTGTAAAAAGTAAAAAGCTTTTAAAAATAACTTTTTCAATTATGTACAATTTTGAGTTAATGAGTTATAAGTAATCATCCCATCTCATTTTCGTTAAAAAGGTTATTTTTCATAAAAAATACCTACAAGGAGGTTTTAGCATATTACAGATGCCAATCCCCTGCTTAGGTCGTAAAGAAAGAACGAGCTAACGAAGTCTTATCTTCACCAGAGAGGTAAAAGCAAAAAATATTAGTTGTTGGTTGAGTGCAAGACTGCAACGCATGGTTTCGTCAGTTTCGAGGCTCGGAAATCAAAAACAGATATTTCCACGATACCACCTTTAAGCTGACTATGGCAAACCACCAAGTGTAATTGCCTAAGGAGAGCTGCTCACTACTCCGGTTGGATTCAGCTCAAAACTATTGCATTCTTCCACTAAAGAAGAAGTCTTAAAATTTTTTCGTACATGGTAAAACGTGGTAATGGTAAAACGTGGTAATGGTAAAACGTTAAATCTATGGCATGTTTTATTTTGAAACATTTAAGCATTATTATTGATGTTATTAGACTGGCAATGGCGCACTGCGACCATAGTTGACATTTTGGGCAGCCCTTGCATTTCACGTAAGACCGAATTAAGACTACTGACTACTGTTAGGTTTTATGCCGCATACCTCGGAAGGCTGCAGTCCCTTTTCTAGGTAAAGCGATATACGCCTTGCGGCAGCCGGACATTCACATAGTACGTGTTCAGCTGTTTCCATATCTTCATTTAATAGTCGACATGAAACGCATTGCGATTTTTAAGGTGATACTTGAGAAGACTGTGCCATGTTAGATTTCAAATTTCCATTCTGTTTAATTCGATGTTTAGAGTTAATGATGAGTGGGTTAATACGTCTTTAAGCCTGTCGGAAACCTTTAAGTCTACTCCAATGGGCTTTGACAGCTTTTGTTTTCGAATCCCTTATCATTGTTTGGGTATGATCTGACGATACACCACAAAAAGGTTCGTGCCCTATGAAGGATCTAAGTCCCTCCTTTGCGCTAGGCTTCATAACCTGGAACCAAGTCATTGAGCTCTTGACGATATTGTCGACTGATCAACATAAGACTTACACATATATCTCATATATCTTGACGTATCTACGAGTTTAGTAAGGCACACAGCTTTCTAGAACAACAAATTCATTCAGTTTTACTACTGACGCGGTATTTACTTACCGTTTGTAGAATATACTAGATTCTATGTAAATGTTTATAGTATGTACATAAATAGACCTTAACAGAGACAAATTTGGAAAGGGTTTCACTTTTCATTCAAATAAACAAATTAAATAAATACAAATTATTCATCACGTACGAGTAACTTTGTTATCACTGAAATCACTATCAACAATTCCTTTGGGCGAAGCTGAACTTTAGTTCGCGTAATGTACTTAAAACTTGTACCCAGAAGACAAATAATGTGTTTAAAAATTAATAATACTATATGTAAACAAAACAAGAATCAAAACAAAAATTTATCTCACCAGATAACGATGTTAACGATGATGACGAGACTAGTTGGAGGAGAGACAAACATCTGCAGATACGTAAACCAGTCTCAGCCAGAGGTAAGAGAGACCAAGAGCGAGAGCGCGGCGGTAAGAAATCGCAATTCGATTGTATTGTAAGTACTTACTTACACAAACAAAAAAGCATCGAACAGCAGCAGGCAGTGAAATGTAAAGAAGGCTACAGATAATTTCTCACGAACGGGATCCTCGAACTTGTATAAATTAATGAGGTTTCGTTCGACAGCAAAACAGTCGGCATTAAGTAATCAACGTTAAAGCAACTGCACGGCATCTAAACGAATAACAAGTTTTAACAATAAAGTGAATCGGAAGAAAAACAAAATTTTGGCTATAAATAAGCGTTTACTTATTTGAAGTAAAATAAAATTGGAAATGCATAAGCAATTGCAAATCGCTGCTGTCACTTGCATCGCGTTCCTTACGCTGGTCAACGCACAACGCGGCTCATACGCAGGCAGTCGGCCCAGCAGTGGACTCAGTCAAAAGGATAAATATCATAGGAGGCAGAGTCAGAATGTCATAGCAAATCGTTTTAGTGATCCCCAAATAATATCGAAAGAAACGGTAGCATTTGGCGTGGCACAAAATCCACCAATAAATGGCACACCGGTCGTGGAGCCGCAACCAGTTTATGTACCATTGCCACCAAGGCAGCAAGATAATGATATAGTAAATCGCTTTGGTGCAACACAACAACGCTTGCCAGTCGATGCTCTTGGTGATCAGCAGTTGGTCGATACCCTGAATAGTATTCCAGAGAATAATCGTCCATTTTGGTTTTTGAACTATCAAGCTATCGAGGCGCAGCGCAATAGTAGCGGAAGAAACTTAGCTGCTGCCACTGATTCGCGAGGTTCGTTCTCGGGATGAGCGGTGCCTTAGCTGTGGGATCTTCTTTATGTATTTTAGCGTTTAAGTTGTATTATTAATTTTTATTTAGCTCTAAATATTTAATATGTATATGTACCTATATTTTGTTGAAGTGAATATGCCAAATCTATGTATTATATATGCAATCATTGAAGTAAAAACAGAACGAGTTTCTTTTTCGCTCTCATTAATATTTTCTGTTTTGTTTATTACTGAGTGAAAAAATAATTGAAATACTAAGCTAAATTAAGTTAGTAGGTAGTTACTATTGACTTCAGGGTTACCAGTTTAATCAGTAAATGCATTAACACAAATATTTACATACAGACATATACCACATAGCTTTTCGGTGTTACTCGCATTTGCATTAGCTTTCATTCGCGGTGCTTAAGTTGTTCCTCTTTTCTATAAGTTACTCTCAATCGAATTACATTTTTTTTTTATTATTATTATTTGTATTACTCGCAAATAAGAGCAAGGTAGCAAATTACATAACTTTGCTTGGGACTAGTGCAAGCAAGTGTTGAACACAACGAACGTGGCCGCAATATTACAACACGGCAAAGCGATAACGTCTGGAGCAAATGTTGTCATGTTGTATGCGACTGGAACAGAATGACTGACAGAACAGATTTTAATACTTTTGTTCCTCCATTAACATGCCAAACTAGAAATAGGTCTAAATCTACTACAGTTGTGATATCGCTGTGTTGCAGCAGTGCAGTGTTTCACATATGAACACAATTGATGCGACGGCGTCATTGCATCATGACAACAAGATAGCATCAGTAGTAAATGGAACACAATGAACGCGGAAACGACAGAATGATTTTAATTTTATTGTTAATAATTTCCACAAGATGGCGCAATATTACTGCTGCATCCATTGTGTTCGTATCTTAATTCGTTCGTCTTCATAAGAATAAATTATTTACATTATGTAACTTTTGACTGATGCAGTCGTATTGCAGCCGCGTTTCATTCAATAAAATTTGTATCTGTTCATATCCACTCACTGTGCAATAACAGATTATTGCCAAGCAATTCTCAAGTGATATCGACTACCGGCTAACATCATTATTCTGCTATGCAAATTGAGTTCATTGCTTTTTGATGTGTTATGAAATAATTCTGGAGCATTCTTAGCAAACACATGCAAAGAAAGCGACTGATGCTGCAACACCCCACAGCAGCAGTTATAAATGCTTAAATGCTTTTGGGATTAAAGGTTGTGTTAAGAAAATTTATCGAAGATAAAACTGCTTTAAGATTACAATAAACAGATCAATGTGTGACAGTTGTTTACGTTACGATACGCTTCGATTCTTTTGCATAATCAAGCCATAAATTATTGAAATATTCTTCCCACATTAAATAAGTTCATTTGCTAGTCATTGTATTAGTCGTTTCCCCGGAAGAATACCAGTTGAAAAATTTTATTTTGCTATTCAATTTAAAGAACAATATTTATTGTTGTATATTGTATATTTATTGTTTTATTGTTCATTTATGAATTAATTGTTTTGGAAATATTATATATACACATATATTATTTATTATTACGGATATCCCAAGGAATATATTTTTAATAACTTATTTATTTATTTTTAAAACTTTATGTATGTAATTTTTTAGTGTGATTGTAACCATTATTAACGATTAAATTTGGTTCTAAAACTAAGATTAGTTCTGATATAAATTAGTCAATTTTACTTTTACTTTTTAATGGCACAACAGCCCATGGAGGGCCTAGGCCGAGCTTTTCGCATCCACTCATGTTGTGCGTGTTATATTTGTACATGAATGGAAGGGACCTACAGTTTAATGCCGAATCCGAACGGCGAAGTGAAAAGCTTTTCATAGCAATTTTTACCCTTGTAGGTTTGCCATTGCCTGCCAAGAGGTGGAGCCGTGTAGAAAAATTATTTTTCTATTTTTGATTTTTCCTGTGCCGAGATTCGAACACCGGACACTCTGCGTAGCAGCTCAACGCACTACCACTACGCCACAGCGACCAGTCAATTAGTAGAGTCAATTAGTTCCTCATTCATTAGTAGAGTCAATTAGTTCCTCATTCAATCTCTTACCGTTTGTAGACATATATCACTACATATATCAGTGTAACGATAATAATAATTTAAAAAATGGCAAATCAGTTTTAGAATTTATGGTAGAAGTTAAGATATATACTATTTTAAGTCAATCAAATTAAAATTTTAAGTAAGTTTTCTCAATATATCTATATGCCGCTATCAAAGTTAGAGGTTTGCTTACTAAACGCACTGAATTTTGAGAAAAATTAGATGCTTTTCATCAGTACCAAAAAAATTATATATATACACATTTTATTTATTTTATGTTACCGATCGGGTAATGCTTTTTTACTTGTTTGTTTTGCTAACGATGTTTAAGGTACCGACCGCTATTTGAAAAGACGTTATCTGACAATATATAAACAAAGCAGAAAATGTTTGAAGTAGTGATATCTTTTTCAACATCTACTGTGAAAATGTGTAAACTTTTTGATGTTTGGTGCAAGTCAAAACACTTGTCGCATATTATCGCGTCTATGCATGCTATGATCAAATTTAGCAAAATGAGCTAGCTATCTTTGGAAGGATCTAGGTTAATGATATTTGTCCAAGAATGCGTTCTAGATTAGAAAAGAAAAATTCTGCCTGGTTAGATTCGACTTCGGATTTAAGAAAATACAGCGGAAGAATTACGTAATTTTATAATAATTTTATAGTGAAAATTCTAGGCCCCAAGTACCAGCTAAAAAAGACGAAATCCCAGGTATATGATGTTGCGTCTGAGAAGATTAATAGACAAAGAGTCCACGACATAATATTTACAAATTCACCGGAAGAAATTAATCGTATAGATCAATCAAAATCATAGATGAATCTGGTGCTGGATGTTTGTCGATGGAAAAAGATTTGGATTTATCAGTGCATATGAAAAAATTTCAAATGCAACCACGGAAATGTTGCAGTTTCGCCGAAACTGTGTTGAAGCTGAGCAAAAGATTAAATGCAACCCTGAATTCATTCATTGAAATGAATTTGATTTGATGTTTCGCTGTGAATAGCATATTTAAGAAGAGGAAGACGAATTGATCTGTTAGATTGATAACTAATCGGTTTTATACTTAACATTGAAAAACTGTTAGTTTAGGAGAGTAAAAGAACACTGGAACTAATTAACTTAGTTAACGATATTGCAAACGTAACAAATTCGTAGCAAATTGTTCTAGTTTGTTAAATATGCACTGCATGCAAATTTTTTTTATTTATAATTTTATTGCCACTTTATTTGTACAAAAATATTATTAAAACGAATTCATTATTGTTCTACCCAGAGCTGGGCAGAAAATTTTTAATATGTTAATCGTTAATGGAGGACGAACTTTTATAGACTTTGGGTGTGTTTACATTGCACTATAAGTTGCATTTATTTAAATCTAAATATCACAGTCAGATTATTTATTTTGCTTATTAAAGAAATATCAAATTTGTAATTCAATTCGCCTTGTAAGTTTTATGAAAATTAAATTTTAAGTCTACAAGTCATAAAATTCATCAGTTTGTGCTATTGCTGGTGCTGTAGAAGTCATGTGGTTGTAATAACTCAAAGCTTTGATATTTGCAAGTCGCAGCTCTGAAAAAATAAGAGCTGTCGTCTACAATTGTTCCGCTTAATAAAAATGGACCGCTACACACACAAAGGAACAAAATTTCACGAACATTTGTGAAAATGAGGCCGTGACTGTGAATGGAATTCGCTACAGGAACATGATAACGGATAATGATAATTTCATTCAAAGAGCAAGGGTGTGTGATCAAAGCGGCTGGGTCCCTTTCCGGATATTTTATTCCATACTTAATTGGAATATGTCTACTTCACAATGCAATATATAGGTAAATATCACCATTCGCTCAAAAAATATACATACATATTATTTTTAAATTAAAAAGTTCACTATTTTTGTGATACCCTTTACACCCTATAGCTTTTTCTATCCATCAATTTGATATGTAGGCACTAGTGATGATTCAAAATATTTTGCCCTTAATCCCTTAACGATTCAATTTTTTTAAAATTTTACAAAGTAATTTTTAGCAAATCCTAAGAATTTTTTTATCAGTTTTTATAATATTTCATCCGTACTACACTTCATTTTCAAATAATTCATAATAACTCCATAATATTTAAAAATATGACTACTTCAGAATTCTGATCTGATCTAAGGTTATTCCAAGTTTATTTTTATTATTTTTTATTCTCCAGACTCTGTCAGTACAATATTCAATTTGGCTGCAATACTGCGACATTTATCGCACTCGTCGAATTCAATGTGCGACGCAATGGCAGATGCCAATCAAAATTAATTAATAAAAATTATTGATTGGATGAAAAACGTGCAGAATAAAACTGAAGTTATATTGTCGTTGCCGCGTCCATTGAGTTCAAGTCGCAGACAACATGGCAACATATGCTGCAGGCGTCAATGTTTTGCCTTATTTTCATCGCATCCATTGTGCCACTTGAAACTTTTTAATTACCACAAAATTAAACAAAAAATCAAAGTGATTCAATATTAACAGATGAAAAATAAGATTTATGCAGGATGTCTGGTGAAGAAGAATAATTAGCAGAAAAGCTAACGTGCCACTATTATGGTCAGACTGTAACCTCCATACAATTCAAGTATGTTATCGAATGTAGCCATGTTGCTTCCACCCTCACCCCTTCCAATATGGCATATGTCCGTCATCTGGTGATGTTGTCGTTCACGCATTTAACGTATTAAAAAGTTCTTTTTCTGCAAGTGACAACAACAGCAACTACTTAACAACAACAACGACAACAGCAACAACATCATCATAAACATTCAACTTGAATGCTTCGTTCTTCTCCATTCACAATTCTCCATTTCCGTTCGCTCGCTCGGCGCTACCAAAACATTGACTTGAGATTTTTCTCAGTTGGGGTGAATTTCTTCATGCGTAAAATCTAAGACATTTAAGTTTTCCAACCGAAAAATAAGGAGGAGGAAAGAGAAAAAACTTTATTTTTAGTTCGGTTTTACCAAAGCTTTAACATCCATTTCATGTTCATTCCTCTACTGAACTCAGTTTACGGACGAATATAACGAACTAATTTTTAATTTCTTTGCCATTGCCGCAAATTTCTTTACGGTCATCTGCATTTAATGTATTTGAAACATTTTTAGAGCTTAAAATATTAAGATATTTATTGGTATTAGGAAGTAGCTACATATTTTATTAAATACGAAGTTACAGCATTTGATGACTAAGTGCTTGCGAGGTAAAATGTTGGCTGAATGAAATAATTTTTCCCAGGGCAGTAATTTTGTATGACCATGGTACCAGGTAAGCATTATTTGTTTTTCTTCTTCTTCGAATTAAGGTTTTATTACCGACAAAATTTTTGATATTTTTAATAGTTTTTAGTTGGCACAAGGACGTTGGCTTAGATAAATCTAAAATTCTTATGAATAATTTTTCACTTGCAAAATTCTAGGAAATGCCTCATCAGCTCCAAGTCACACTTTGAGTTTTCCATGGAATTGTTCTCCTTTATCTCCCTCCAAACTAATCCACTCATATATGAATAAAGATTTAAGCCGTTTCCCAATAAAACCTAAGGGTCTTCAAGGAAAACATTAAAAATACTGTTATGAGACACGACGCTGAAGACAATTTTGCAATAAAACACATTTTTCACAGAGCACGAATTTTGATAGTAAATTTGAATAATTTGCAAATGTTGTTCAGGAGTAAGTCTAGTACTTATGATGAAATGGCAAACCAAACTAAGCATACAATTTTTTTTCTAAATTTAATAAATAAATATTTCGAGTAATATTATCATTTCTATCTTCAAATATATTATATTTATTTTTTAACCAAAATTAGCGTTCCAATCATATATGTATATGTAATTATTTCATTTAACAAATTAAATTTACAAAAAATGAGTACCGATTTTTGACAGGCATTTGACTCGTAACTTTTTCTAGAACAATAAATATTACATTGCCGACTAATCTCAGTAATTTTTGCTTTTTTTTTTAGTAAATAAATTATTAATACTGAAAATATTATTACATTCAGACCTCTACACGAAAGCCTATAGTTTTAAAAAAAAACTTTAAAAGACATTATGTGAAAAACTTTGTATACAGTACGGAGGGTTATTATAATTTTCAAAAAACGAAGCAGACTGTGATCAAATCGTTCATCGGAGATGCTTTGTAAAAACTTACATTTTTACATACCTTTATTCATAACAGAAACAAGTGGATAAAATCGACATACGAATGGCCAAATTAAAGTTAGACAATCACTCATCGATAGCCATCCATAGTCGATCGAAATTCATAATGTAGCCCATAAGCTGCCTTACATAATTTGCAATAGTCCTAACGACAAATTTTTGAAAATCGATTTTTTTTTTACTATGATTATCGCTGTCCAAAATTTTGGAGCCACACACCATAAACATAAACTTTTTTTTAATTTTGAATAACAATATTTTGAATACAATACTGAAAAATTGTGATTGTGTGTGAAAAAATGCGTGTTAGGGCTGTTGCAAATTAAAGCTGTGATATACGATTAAGCTCTATTGTGTATTTTTGTAAATAAAACTAATTGAATTCAACAAAAAAAATGTATATTTTACTGTATGCATCGGATTTGGCATCTGCCTTTCATTGATTCGGCCAACATTCGGCTCTGCTATTTCTGCACTTCAATTGAGGCTGGTAATTTTCTACACCAATTTCATTTTATTTTATTGTAATATTTTCTAAATTATATGTAGATATACCAACAAATTTTACATTTAATTAATATATTCATCGGTACAAAGAAACAAAACAACCATTAAATAGTGGAAACATGTTTCTTAGACTTAAACTTAAACCAAAGCATTTCATTAATTACACTCACTATTCCACAAAATGAAAGTAGATTTATTCCAATCTTTCTAATACATAGCACTACTGCCACCAGAGAATTTCGCCTCATGTTAATTCAACTAAGCGATAATTTTTAGTTCAATGATATTAATAAAGCTTAAGGTCAATAAAGGTAAATAAACTCATAAACCATTCAAAATTTCCTATTAATGAAGTAGGCCAAGTTATTTAACTAAATTATTGTCGAAATTATTTCAAAAACTCTGTTACAGTAGAAACTTAGCATAGTTTGTGGACATTGGACATGATGCTTTAGATTTTTGTCATTACTTTTTAACGGTGAGTAAATTTGTTTCACTTTACACCGTTATATTGTTACCCCTTTTGTCTGGTAATAATTTTGATCAAACCCTTGACCTTTGACCTTTGACCTTTGACATAACAAACAAAAGCTATGAAATTTTTCTTTAGTATTATTTGCAAAGTTATTCTACTTATTTCGACGAAAATAATATCTCCGAAAATTTACTTAATCGAGACAAACCCCTTTAGCAGTAATATTAAGTAGGCCTATGCTAATTATACGAATCCGTTAAGAGATTTGAGTTACTATTTTTGGTTTCGAACAGTGTAAGTTAGAATAACATTAGCAAAATAAACTTATTTTATTACCTTTAAACAAAAGCTTAGATAATTGAAATTCTACAAAAATATTCAAATTCCAAGAATCAACATTAAAACTTAATCACATTTGCGGGATTTTTGTTGACATGATTTTATGGCTCACGATCATCAATACATAAATTAATGAAATTAACGCCCTTTCTTGAATATTTTCAGCGTTAATGCCTTGTAAATACTTTCTGTAGTTATGGAATCATTAAGAGAAAACGTTCTTATGTTTTAAAAAATGTTGCTAACTCTAAGCTTTTAATATTATCTTGAAAAGTTTAGATACAAATCATAATTTAATGGTAATATACAAATGAATCGGAACGATGTTAAACATGTCGCTCGTTTGATGCAAGACGGTCATAAATCAGAACAAAAAGTTCCAGTTAAGTATACAGAAATTCCGGTTATGTAGTTCTTTATATTGTGTAGAAAAATGTGGAAAACTGTATCTTATGAAGTCTTGCCGTGAGAAGACTACTTGTCGTTATCAATTGCAAGTTTAAGTGTGTTTTTCTCAAAATTTATTGTACATATTTCGTGGTATTACAGTCTTGCAGCAAACGAGGGATATGTAGTTATGATTGAGACGCTAAATGCGGATGTGACAGCGAATACACAAAATAATTGCGTTAGTTAGATTTTTTATTTAATCGGCAGCTTATTAGGTGTTGCATATTTTCTTTTGTTCTTTTAAATTTGCAATGGAAGTTGAATCTAGCTATTGCAGCACCTATATCGATAACGAAGGGTATAAGGGAACCTCACCGATTGTAAACATTTGGTCTCCCAAAAGTAGTTCATAGTGTTCTGGACTGCTGCGTTATGTGGAAGAACTATAAAGAGAAAATAAATGAATGCCCAAGAGATAATATTGTCTAAAGAAAGCATTTCCATTCGTATACAAATATAATTTATCATATTTTTTTCATACTCGATTGATATAGGGTGCAGCCCATCACTTCCATGACAATTTTCTCTGCGACGATTATCTTTTACCCCCGATGTAAGCATAAAAAACGATTATAAAGAAGTAAACTTAAAAAAACATTTGACGTAGTCAGACCAGGAACACAATGATTTGATCCTATACAACGACGGGACAAAATTAGAAAAAGCGCTCGTAAATCGAAATTTCATTTGGTAGTAAATTTTCCGTCATGTAACTCAAACTTGAAGTCAGTTTTTATTAAAGTTAAAATGTTTGTTATATTTGGCGAGCTATAATAGCCATTTTGGGACGATGGCTTACTCTAAGGCGGCTTCCTTTATCGAACATGGGAAAGCGAAACAGGTTCTATAATGAATAATCAGCTGGTTTTGCAGAAAACTCGATTCATAAGTCATAACTAGTGGAGTAAGTACTACTGTATATTCAGTGGTGGTCACTAAGGCTAAAGATTGTGCTGGATTGGATGAGAAGACTTTGTTTTGACGGCTGGACTCGTCGATATGAGCAGGACCGATAAAGAAGGTATCATGGTAAAATGCGACCATACAAGGTGAGATACAAACGGATGTAGAAAGTCCACCGGGGGCACAGGTGTAATGGAGATCTCTATTTTTGCATAACACTAAGCTAGATTAGGCTAAATTTCATAGAATAAACTTTTATTTTATTGAATTTAAATCAATTAATGGCAACACTCTGAATGTGCTGGCAGATTTCTAATTTACTTACCTTTAGTTTTTCTTCGTTTTATTTACTCACTTAATTGTTGAAAAGATTTTTGATGCTTTGCCAAATGTGTGAATGAACGCCAAACTTTCGCATCCTTTGATTTGGCATGATACAAATAATTAACGTCGGAAATTTCATAAAGTTAATTACCTGTGACAGAGTTGCCAACAACCAACATAGGCAATATAAAAATACTAAAAAGACACGCAGTCACATAACAGAACTTTGCCGAAAATTAATATCTAGAAGAGTGCAAAAGAGAAAAGCATTGCATTGATGTTGCGCCCGCGAAAGACCGAGTGAGAGGGAAAAAGTTTCGAATTGAAATGAAAATATGCAAAGTTGTCATATGAAAGTTTTTGGCAGGAAATGCCAAAAATATTTGATGCACTGAAAGTGTTTGCGTTATCCTCTTTTATGAGCGTGTGTGCTCTTAATTATCATTGTGTGTGTTTCCGTTGACATTCTTAATTATGTGAAAATTATGCAGTTTTTATAGAAATATACATATATTATTATAAAATTACTCCAAAATAAAGTATGTAAAATAAAATTTTATAACTTTAAATGATTTGTGATTAATACAAGCGAGTAGACACATACAATCAAACATTGCCACAATGATAGAAATAATATTCTGCGAACTGCAAATGGATTTCCACTTAGTTCTTATCGCTGTTTGCCAGTTCAGTGAACTGCATTTCCAACCAGACTCTGCATCCACTCCAGCTCCACAATTGAAATACTTTCTACTCCATACTTGTTCAATACATGCACGTACACACATGCGTACATATGTATACATACATACATATATACATAAGTATTTATACCTACTTATATAAGTAGTATGTATAAGGAGAATTACTTACTTATATATCGTTTTTATTGACCCAGTAAAAGCAATTGATTACATTGTAATTGAAAAAGGAGAATTAAAGTTTTGATTTCTGTTGCCGCATCGAAGTTATAAAATACTTGGGCATGAAGTTATTGATATTGTAATCTTGAAACTTAAAGGAGTGCTTTTAATTCTTCATTCTCACAATTAATCGCGCTTAGTGTTTTACCTCATTTAATCTATAAGTGGAGCAAGAACTTTCTCCTTATCAATACCATATTTAGAAGCAATTTTTTGGGGTACTTTGCTTTACTAAAATCTAAAATTACTACGTTTGTGACTGAATAGAGGCAAGGATAGCATGTATGCAAAATTAATTTGTTTTAATAAAATGTAAAAAAATAAAAATAAATTATATGTCCGAAATCACAAATAAGTAGTAGCTACTCCATGCCGGTCCGACATCGTTCAACGATTTCCGCCGAGCGCTTCACTTAGGGGTCTGTACGGATATGGGAACGATATCGTTTTCCGACGTCCGTTTTATATGCGTCCGAACTTAGTTTTTCGATCGGGTATGTATCAATATTTTAATGAAAATTTATATCTTACATTTTAGCTGGGCTCATAACATCACGCGTACGCGTACCCACATAAACCAGGAATACATTCGCAAGCGTATTGAAGGGTTTGACTAGATTTATATGTACGAGTATATGTGTGCGTTTCAATTCATGTTATAAGGAATGCACTTAAGTTGACATTGTATTGCGGTTTTCAAGATGAATTTCTGGATTTTTATATTGTATTGTTTGAGTTTTATTTTCCTTGTTTTGTTATTTTCAATTTCAAAATTTATTTCCTTACAATTGTGCGCGCCATTTTTGCGATTAGTTTGATCAAACGGAAATGTGGTTTTACAGGAAGTCGTAAGTCGGTGGGGAGGGAGAGGGAGAGGAATTTTCAGTCTTGATTCTATCTAAAGTCGATTGTGTGCAAGTAAGTATAAAAATTTGTGCATTGTACCTGTGCATTGTACCTGTGCATTGTCCCTGGATATATGCCATTGAGATTAAAGTTTTGCAATTGAGAAATATGAATTTCAAAATTGAAAACACACAATATTAATGCAATAAGAGCTTAAAGGAAAGGATTTAAGGAATTTAGCATTTGTTGAATTTCTATAAAATATGAACAAAATTGCTGAGATAGAGCAATTTGATAACAAATTTTTCAAGATCAGTTATTTACTTTGTGCTAAAAGTTAGGTCAGTCAAATCATTCACACATTGTTGTTGGCTTTTTACTCGAACAATGATCATTAGCTTTTGTAAAAGATCATTGTATGCTTAGATCCATCCAAGTCACGACTACAATTACAGCTTAAGTATGTTCGCAGAACCCAAATGCATACATATGCTTTTTTGGTAGATCAACAAATTTCGGGTGGAGACTTTAGCGCTTTCCAGTAGAATATTAATTAATATAAAGTTTTGTTGATGAAAAGTTTTTATTTCTAAATATATTACAAAAAGTTTTCGTATCGACCAGGAAGGAATTCGAATGCAGCAGTAATAGCTTAACTTATACTATGTAATATTTATGTATATTCACACGCAGAAAGAACAAGGGGAAAACAAATTTTTCGAGGTTTTCTTTTTTAACTTCCACAAGATTCGAAAAACGAATGTGGGAAATCGGTTTTTGCATCACATCACCGCACGCCACGCAGCTGCCGTTGCTTCCTTAAGCGTAACGCCTTTGCACGCCGCTAACTCTCAACTTGGCTGGAGCGGGACGAGCAGCACGTGCTGCAGCTGCTTGACGATAAGCGACCGCTTGACGATAAGCTGCCAGTCGTTGGCGTTGGCGACGTGCTGCCACCAAACGAGCCTGTTGATCACCCAACGGTGCGGGGAAAGTTTCTGCAGAAGGATCGGCAACATCGGCGGTTGGTAAATCATTGTCGCTTACCTCTGGTGGTCCATAGACTTCATCGGGTTTGACTTCAGTTGGTTCGGGTGGGCCATAAATTACATCGGGCACAGGTGCTTCCTCTTCGAATGGCATTTCCGGTTTAAGTTCATCGGCAGAAGGATATGGTGTCACAGCAGCTGGTTCAGTATCTTCGCTCTCCTGGCGTGCCAAGTAGCGTGTACGTTGGCGTGTGTAACGTGCACGCTGTGCATCTGTTTGACAGAAAGCCAATGTCAATGCCAGGGCAACAATGAGAGCTACTTGAATTTTGGCCATTTTCAGTGAACAGTAGTATTCCAATACTTTCGTGTTTAGTTTCAAGAGTCGATTGCGTTTGCGCGATGTGCGTCTGAATTGATGTTATGAACACTGGGAACTGATGTCCACTTGCTGGCGCAACCTTGTCTTTTATACTCTTATGTTTTTGCATAAGCTTGTTTCCTGTGTATTGCTGCATCCTTATTTGGACTATCAACAACCATGAATGGTCAAGTTAGACACACACCAACACACCATATCGGCTGATTGACAATTCGGAGTTATTGATGCTAATTTTATGATATCGCGACGTGACGTGACGTAAAATTTTCAAACTAGTAGAGAACAAAGCGAAATCGTGTAATAAATTTACTATGATTGACGGAATGAAAGCAAAGTGGCGCAGTCGGCGAACGATCGAGTATGTGGAACATTTGTGGATTGCGTGAGTTTGCGCATGCGTACGTGGTATCTACTGCACGAGCAAAGCATGTTGCGTAAGTGCGAAGGGGAACGTCTTGACGTCTGTTGCTTATGGTATAAAATGATATCGCTAAAAAGCAACAGAAGAAAACAGGGAAAAAAACCATTCAAACGAAAATTCAAATTCATCTCGCATTTATATCACATTAATATCATTCGATAATCATATGTGTAGATATGTATGAAGCTGAAGTGGTTTTGTGAATTCGCGAAATTTTTATTTTCTAGCGTTTTTTTTATTTAAATTTTAAATTTAAAGAATAAGAACTATTTTTGCCAGATACTATCATCCATTGGATGATACTAAAAATTTCCTTCGAAATTATGCCCTGTTTCAGATTTTTCGCACTGCTAATTTTTCGCAATCTCTGCGTGCGGATTGAAAGCCATTAAAAGAAAATATACAGCCGGACAGAATACATATTGCAATGAGGCCGCCGATACTAGAAAGGATTCCAATTTATTATGGTTCGATTCTGTAACGGCGTTGGTTGCTAATCGATGTCCGCGCTATGTTCACTCTCACCGTCACAACAGATTCCGAAATTTTATAATTTTTTAGATACATATTGATTTTTGTAAGAAAAGGAGAAAATTATGCCTAGTTGATTATATTTATAGTGAATTAATTTCTACAATAACTCAACTTACTCCATTCAATATTAATTGCGAGCACGCTGCTTTCTTCACACTGTTGTCAAAGTTTGGCATTTCGACCAATCATTTCGTGTGCATTACGCTACAATAAAGTTGAAAGTTGAGCTTGTAGTTGATACTTATACATAGAGTTCATCAGTGCTACAAGCTTCAGTGTTGCTAAAATTTCCAACTATTAACCATGGCAATGACGACGAAACCAGACAACGACGACGACCGCATATATTCATAAACCCCAAAAAGTATGCAATACAAAACAAAAGAGAAAACAACGCGTAAATGGAGTGTAGCACTCAGGCTGAAAATGCGGGAAGAACTAGGAGACAAAGAGACACACATACTCATACACGCACACATACAATCATACATACATATATACTCGTAAACACACTCATGGATGTGCGATTGGAGGGACAAGCGCACAATTGAGGGTAACAAATGTAAACGCGAGATAGAAATGACTTTACAGTCTTGTTTACACACTACCCGGCTTCAAATTAAATAGATGACAGAGTCTGTGTGTAGCGCGCCCCCTTCCACTCATAAACACACGCCACGACCCACGCCCATGCCAACAACAAATGAATTACAATAAAGCCAAGAGTAGTTGTTGCTGATTGCAGGACGAGTGGAGAAAAAAGACTAGGAGACAATGCAAAAGGACAATACTCAAGCATTTTAGTATTGTGTTAACATACAACAGCAGACAGCAGTAACTGCAACAACAACAGAAGCAGTAGCAGCAACAACAGAAGAACAAAATAAAAACAAACGAAATGGCATATATAGGTATGAATGTCTGTGTGTGTGTGGTTTTCACTTTTGCAGTATTTGCAGTATTTTTTGTATATTGTTTTCATTTATTGCCGACGATGTCAATGCTGCCATTTCACGCAAACATGGTGTAAGTGGGATGGGGAGGGGAAATCAGCCTTACTGACTCACTTTACTTTTGCTGTTATTGTTATTTGAATGCAATCAAACGCATATTTACGCACAACCGCCAACGCAAATTGTAATGGCATGAATGATTTTTTATAGAAGTAGCAAAATACATTGAAAGACGAAAAGTGTGGGACTTGCTTTTCTACTCACTGCATCAGAAAACCCATCCCAGCTTCGTTTCCCTTCTTACGAATAAGTGTGCGTGTGTGTTAGGGCTTGAAGGTGTGGCACTGCACATGCACTTAAAATTATGCGTTTTGTCATTTTGTTGTATGTATGAACATTTTGTTCAGCGATTTTTGTTATATTTTGTTTTCTCTTTGGTATTGCTGTTGTTCTTGTGATAATTGCAGACAAATAAGTGCCATTGCCGTTGTATAGTATGTGTTGTTTGTTGCTGGAGCTTTTCTTGCTGCGACTTAATAACTCCTGTGTGAATATTTTATTCAACTAAATTAAAGATATCCTCTTAATTTATGTCATTTTTTCCAAACCTTTTAAAATTTTAAGCATTTTTGAACATTATCTAAGGTTTTCTCAAATTTTCCTTTTACTTCGACAACAAATGTTTTCGTTCTCATTGAGTTTTATATTTTACGCATTTTCAAGAAAAGGCAATGATATTTTTGCTGATTTTCTACTGATTAAAAGTGAAATATTGGTACGATATCAACATTTAATGTTACAAGGGTGAGGTTTTAAGGCGGTCAAACAACTTTTCTGCCGACGTCTGGTCATAATCGAAGAGCGATTGTTAAAAACATGTTCAAAAAAATTCGTCAACGATAACAGCAGATAAGGTTGAGGTTGCGCAGTCATTTGTCAAATACATTGCTCACAGAAAGGCATTGTAAAAGTAGAATTAATTGAAACTTAACATTTAAGTCGAAATGTAATTTAGTGGTCCTCAGGTCTAGTCTAGTTGAAATGCCCAGATTATGTTGACCATTTTTGATACTTATATCGCATAAGAAAGAGCTTAGTATAACCGCTTTACACTTACGGTTAAGATTTTATTTCATTTAATTCAGTTGGTAAATGAACCTTGGTACACAACAATTACAAAACTCAAAAATTTTGGAAAATTTGGGAGGATTTTCTTCCTGCCTTCCGAAAAATGCATTTGCTTATAACTACGTCTAACTAATATCATTATTTACATACTTATTCAATATTTATTTAAAATTTGTTTTTATTTATATGTAAACACTGTCTGACAAAGCTTTACACACATGAGTAAAACCAATATTGGTTTACAAACAACATCACAGTTTTTTTTTGTTCATTTCCAGTTCTCCTTTTAATTCCAAATGAATACATATTTCATTGAAACTACCCCATACCATCCGTATTCCATATGAGGAATTTATTTGCTTATTTCTATTGTATAACAAAAAATTGAGAAATTGGAAAGGTGAATAAGAATATTATGAAAAACTATCAATAAATATATACTACACAAAGTTAAAGTATCGAAAATGAAATACTTAATTAAAATACATTAAGACGCTTAAGAAAATACATTAAGAAAACACATTAAGAAAACACTCTTAAGAAAAGCTACTCCTTCCATTTGTAACCAAATTTCATAAGGAATTTTTGAAGCTTAATTATACTGTGAAGAAGGTATTTGACAACATTTATTGATTTATTCGAAATTTTAGAAGAAAGTGTTCAAGTGATTATGAAAAAGTGATAATAAATTGACACACAGCCTATCGAACCCGACGTTAAATTATAGGTCCACTGAGTATTATGGAAAACCTCCCACGTCCAAAAATAAAAAATATATATTTTCATATTCAAATTGAACGCTATTAAATTAAATATTTTTACCTATAAGCTGAATTTGAATTTTACAATAACATTTTCATTGGAATCAAATTTCTGATGCTAATGTAATTTCTTCTCCTCTTTCAATTAGACTTTAATCAATTTGTATGCTGGATAAGTTTTTTCATTGTTGTATGTATATATGTAATACTGATATTGTATATAAATATTTGAATAAAAATATTCGAAATTCTAATAATAACTACTAAATACAATACATACAAAGAAATACACAAACCTACCGAAATTGATATCGAAAGCAATGAAATCCCATTTACAAAACACGTACTTACTCGTACTTTTATGTACGTAAGTAAATAATATTTAATTTCAGTATACATACATAAGTAGATATCCATATTTGTAGCGAATAAATCAAATGAGAATTTAGTACTTAACAGCTTAAACAATACTTGCTTGCCATCAAATTGGAATTATGATATGTCGCCGACTTTGTTGTTGCTGTTGTTAGGCTAGAAAGCCTTTTATGAAATTTTCTAGCAGGGGAGGAGACTTTCGATTTCATTTTGGTGAGCACTGTGATTTTGGGAGTACATAGGTGCTCGATTAATTTTAATAGTCACATCAAAAATATTTCATCAAAATTTATTGCTTTTTGCATAAAGCTTGGAGAGCGCGAAATATTTCAGTTTCGGGGTTTTGTTTGTTTTAATTTGTATATTTTTTGTTTGTGTCGATATAAAAGTGATTGTAGTATTCTAAGTTGAAAACAGTCTCAATTTAGAATTTCAATTAACTGATATCATTTAGTAATTTGCTGGCGGCTGCCGTGTTCGTTGTTTAATAAGGACTAATAAGTAGAAAATAAAATAAAAATATGGCGTACGCTACATCCGGTATCGCATGTGCGCTAGTGATTGCATTAATGTGTGCCACAACAAGTGCGCGACAAATTCGCATAAATCGCTTTTCCACCGAAATCGATGAGGATAACAACGCCACCGTCGTTCAGGCAACGGTGCGTGAAGTTAAGCCAACACCATACCCAGCAGCTGGCTATCGACCAGGACGGGCTTTTAATTTACCCGATGTGGATGGAGATGATGCTGAAGCATCTGGTTCCGGTACTACAACCACTGAATATCCATTAGATATAAGCACAGCAACAACAACAACAACAGACATTGATTTAGATAGTACAACATTGTTTAATGAAGTGCCAGCAGAAATCAATAACGATGATGCTGGGGCAGCTGGCAAAGCACCATATCCCGCCGCTGGCTATCGTCCAAGTCGTACATTTTTATTACCCACCGAACAGGAAGCAAAAGCTGCCGATGCCGACGACAGTGTTGATTCACCTACCATCGGACAACCAGCGACGACACAGCAGAAAGCACCTTACCCTGCCGCCGGTTATCGTCCTAGTCGCGCTTTTCTTTTACCCATCGAACTTGTTGCGGCCAATGACTCTGTAGCTACCAATGCCACTGATAAATCGCAACATCCTGTATGTGGAAGCAATGATAATCCTGTTGCACCCAAACCTGCTGCCGGCGCCAAAGATGATCCAGATGCCGAACGTGTCTTTGTCACCGCTGCTGTTGGACCTGCTATAATTACTGCACCCCTGCCTAGGACTCGTGCTGTGCGTTTGGCAAGACGCTCACAGCCTCTGATAGCACAACCGCTTTTTATAGCCCCTGGCCCATTTGCCTAATCTGCGCAAGTGCAGACTTGGTAGAAAAATATTTCATCGATGAGCAATTGCAGTATTCATTTATTTGATTATTTATGTACACAAAGAGAGAATTTTTTAATGTTAATAGTAATTTTAAGTCTGAACATGTCATGTAATTAATCGATTTTTGTAAAACTTTCCTGAATTTATTATAATAAAATTTTCTTAATAAAACAAGCTTCAATCAGTTAAAATATTAACGATATTCACGAAGTAGAGCAACAGGTCTGGTAAATGGGAAAAAGAGCAGAATTGATGTATCACCAACAAAATACATTTGAAATAAATTATGTATTTTATTGTTGCTTAAAGCATATCTGATCTTCTTCTGTTCTATTTCGTGATTACCGCTATTGTTTAAGGGGGTCGTAGGATTTGTAGAACTTTACATTGAAGTTGGCGTCATAGTTGGCGTCAGCCTAGTTAAGTTCTATGCTAAGGAGATTGCTTATTGGATTACTTGAATTAAAGGTTTTGGATTGCGACTTCATCATCTTAGAAAATTTTTTATGCATATATTAGAGATGGCAAGTGAGCTCTTATTGACTTACGGTATGCATGCTCATGGCTTTTAAATTATTGTCAGGCATGTTAACGGATGTGCTCCTGCACGTGGACATATTTCCACATAAAATACTACATAAATTAGAAAAATTCGGAAACGAAAAGAAAAGAAAATTAAAGAACATTGATGCTACACAATGATGCCAGATTTCGGATTTGCTAACTTCTTCGAGGAACAAAAACACAGATTTCCTTTTTAAACTATCGAAATGAGCTCAAAATGTGAACTAATACTCACCCATAATCACGTGAAAGACATTTCATGCTCATCATGCTACAAATGCAAATATAGCAAAGCATGAGAATCTAGTTAAATCTTTCCGAATTCATATTTGTGCCTGAGTTGTACTCAGATATCAGAAGGTAATAGATCTCTGTCGTAAAAAGGATGCATAAAGAAGAAAGGTTTGCCAATCCGGGATGAAAATCCGTTTATGTAGATGATTCATTTTTTATAACTGAAAATTCGGCTAAACTTTAACGTTCATTTTCCGCTCAGCAATACTGTCCCACTGTGACTTGAATTACCCTACTTTTACAATATTTCATGTATTTCATTTTGAAAGTAATGCTGATGCTATTATTATGTTCTTCTTCAACGATTATTTTCTATATCGTATATCGTAATATTTTTCCAGTTGATTATTTGCACGCAAAGCATAAGTTAGTAAAAGTTTTAGTTGAGGATAAACCACAAAACTTGTTTAATGAAGTATAAGTATAATAACGATGACGATGATGATAATAAAGTTTAAATGGCTCAGTTATAAATTAAACTCAGTTATGCTAGTTTTCATATACAATGTATATATTCATACACAAATACTCTCACACACTACATAAGGGAGTGTGTCTTAAGTCGGTTCGGTATTCTACTTAAATCGAACCTCATTGAACTAAAGAGAGAGAGAGAGATGAATGAAGAGGGCGAGAGAGAGTCTAGCTTGGATTCCTATTGCGAATCTTATTTTACTATTGTGAATATCGATCACCAATAGCTCGAAACTTTATGATCGATTCGCTTGATTCTGTTATATGTAAAAAAAAATTAATATTACATTTTTAGTAGATATCTTAGTTTAATTAGTTGTAATTTACAAAGGTTCGAAGCCATATGAGCCCCTTCCAACAGCTAATTGAGAGGATTTCAGAGCAAAAAAAAAAAAAACACTAATCTGAAGCGAGTTTTATTATTTTTCGAATTGAAGCAGTCTGTGTGGATGTGATCCTTTGATAAACGAAAGCTGTTGGTGAACATTTCTTAATCTTCTTCGGATGATTTGATAATTTTCAATTACAATGAACAAAAATCATTTGTTTCGAAGCATTAACGATATTTGGCTGTCATACTCAAAATAGTGCTATTCTCAGTCGATTAAGTTACGATTGAGCAGTGGCGGTTCTCGGGTTTGTGAAGGCCTCTTTTTACTCAGGCAAGTTAAACCAGAATCCAGGGGAAAAACCAGACATATTATCAGATCAAAAACCAGACCACAAATCACTCCAAAAATATGATCAAAATTTTGACCAAATTGAGACCAACAATTAATTCAAAACTCAATCAAATCGTAATCAAAAACATACCAAATGAAGACTAAATTCTGACCGGCAATCAGCCCAGAAATAAGATTAAAGTATGTATGTAGATATAATTTAGAGCAATATCAGATTAGATTCAAACCAAAACTTACTTAAAATATCAGCCCAAAAAATATACTAAAGTCAGCCCAATAATTACTTAGTTCATTCAGAACGAAGTATCACTCTACCTAGATATTTGTCTTAATAACGCTTTCGTAGCTGCAAGGATTGAGTATTTTGAGGGAATCGAACCTAGTCACGTGTGAACCTACCGATCTTGCCCCTTAAGGACTGATGTAAATCAAAAAATAGCTGGTCTGCTATATTTTATATATGTAATACATATTTTATTCTGGTTAAACTATATTTTGACGAAGTTTTTTTTATTGTATGTACCATATTATCGACTATTTGTGGATAAGTAAAGTATGAAACACGTTTCTGCTTAGGAAACCTTGTTTCAAGAACACTTTTCTCACTTTATAGGTGCATACGTCACTAAGATTGAGGGTGTACCCCTCAACTTCTGTAGAAGCTGTAAAGACAAAGAGAAGAATGAGTCAATCTCTCAATACTTCTGTTTCTGCACAGCGTTGGCTAGCCTAGGTCAATACTTTCTTCTTATCCTGTCCGAATTGAGTTCGGTTAACTGAGGCGATCTACTAAAATACTTACTCGTACATAACAAAGCTCAAATGGTTTGAGTAATCAACTTTTCTTTAAAGAATGTGGATGAGATACCCACGTAACACATTCTATTCCATGTTTCCAAATCAATGTTACATTATCATAGGGTGAACATAAACAGACACAATATTGAGGTTGTCAATATTGTATGTACATATCAATTCAGTTTCAGAACTTAATTCATACTTTCTAGGTCCACGAAAAGTCGAAACTCATTGCCATCATCGGTTTTCTAGTAAATGAGTGTCACACTGTAGTTCCAGTAGCAGCTGTTTCGACGCCAAAAAAACAATAAAAAATTGATAAAGTTGAAATACGATTTTCTGTTGGAAAGAAGTGGGCCTCATTCATGGCTTGATGCAATGTTTCGGACCTGATTTTTTAGGACCTGATTTTTTTAATTTGAACCATAACAAATAATGCATGATAAATAATTTGAAGATGTGCAGGGGAAATATGAAGGATATTTGATAATATTCTACAGGCAATTAAAAAAAATTTGCATTTGCATCACTAATTTAGATTGAGGCAAAACACTATTCAGATGAGGTAAAATAATTAAAAAAATAACTGTCCGGTTTTTATTTTTTTAATTTTTTCTTCCAAAAGAAAGTTTATTTTTGCAATGAAGATTTTGAAATTATTCTGTATTGTGTGCTCCCGTGTGCTGCCGTTGTGTTTCGCTTCAGGCCACTCTACCCTATAAATGTGAGTGCATAGTTTGATAAAACTTTGTCCAGTTTATAATGTGTTGATGCTTACTACCATATTTCATACATACAAATTTTATGTGAAGCATAAAATCTCGCATAGATGTTTCTTGCCTTTCAAGTTGGGATAAAAGTAACTTGAATATGCGTACACATACAAATACACTTGCGGCCATATGTGACTTTCACTTCATTTCTTTTCGACAATTGCTCTTTACATGTTCGGTTTTATTTTTTTTTGTTCATTGTTCATGGCAATTGATGTTAAGATGAAAATTTCATAGAATTCACATTTAATGGTTAAAATATGCAAATAATATTCAAATCACAATTTATTTTGGGGAAATGTATGTGCATGTGTGTAGGTATGTAACATATGTGCACACAAGAAAGTAAAAGGCTGAATATTACTTACATATAATGAAATGATGCCTGAAATTGAATAATGTCAAAAAAAGCCGTTGAATGTTTTTGAATTTAAATCGGAGATTAAGCTTATAATTGGTGATAGGAAATCGGTTTTGGCCATTTGAGGAGAAAAATTTCACCCTATCTGCTAACGGCACTGCTCACAAGCAATGATTACGCGGTGCAGCAAAAAATTTAAGAATGGATAGATCAACAGATTTATGTGAATTCGGATCCACTGAAAATCTGTTGTCCATTTTCCAACAACACGTTTTGGAGATTTTCACCCTTCAAAGTCAATGAGATATACAAATTGTCATCCGTAACGATATATTCTTTATATGAACTCTGATGGTTTTGGTGGCTGAGGACAATTTTCTACGTGACTCTATAAATTTTGCTTTTTTAATAGTTATTCTCACTTTCAGTGGCGTTTTTAAAGAGCTTTTTACAATTCCATTAAATTTCGAAAACCACACAGAAAAGTATCAATATGATTTGGAATAAAAAAAAAACAATAAAAAAAATATCACATGAACTGCCTCCGATCTTATGTTTAGGGACAGGAACCCCCCAAATGTAATACTTACTTTAATTTTTGAAAATTTTTTCACTATTTTACTCCATTTGAAGTAAATACTTTTCAAAATATTTTGTAATTCTAAGCACTGTTTAAGTGGGCGAGTATAAAGTGGTCGTCAAAGAACATTTTGAATAAAATTAAGATTTTAATTGTACTAAAATAACCGGTTTTCGAAGAATACAAAACTAATAGTGGAGTTTCGGTTACAATTCAGTTCTGACCTATTAATCGGAGTTTGAGCAGCCCATTCTCTTGAGCTCTCGTCCAATATTGCGAACTATAGCAGAAAACAACAACATTCAGTTACATTATATTTAAAACACAGCAATCACAACTAGCGCAGCCATCTATTTTTTTTATCTTTTTCCTTATTTTGTAATAGCTGTTTTTTTTTAAATAAAAAAAGTACAATTGCCATCGGAAACAATACAATTTTAGAAGCTTAGCTGAAGAAAATTTTAGTTTTGCAAAATACAATACATATGTAATATGTAATCTAGCTTCCAATTAGGCTATTTATATTATTGTGCAGGGAAATTACAAACCAAAAGGGGTTTGGAACTGGAAATTTTTAAAATCAAGTGTTGAAAATAGTAGGTAAAATACTAATGTTTATTACTGTTTGTGTTGTAGTTTTTGTTTAAAGAAAAAACGTAAGAAGTCAAAGAGTTAAGCAAGAAGGAGATAATAAAATTAGGGAATTGCCGAGGCTGGGGTTCTCAACCCAGAGTTTTAGTTTGTTTTTGAAAAGTCCTTTACGGCATTCTGGTTTTCAAAATACTATTAAATTTTGGAGATATGTTTTTGAAACATCACCCTTTTAGTTTCTTCTCGGAAATAAACTCAGAATAAGCTTTTTCGAAATATTTCACTCTTAAGTTTGAACGTCAAAACCTCCGCCCACTAAAACAATTCAACTTTAATTTAAAAATAGAATAACAATAATTAAAATATTAATTAGTCAATTGTGTGATATAAAATTTAAATTAAACTATGTACTTTAAGTACTGTACTGTGTACTTCAAAGTTGTAAGATATTTCTCATTATTTTTACTCTAACTTTATTAAAAATTCCAAATTGATTTTGTGATTTGAATAGAAATCATATATTTTTTGTATTCAAATCAAAACAAAAAAAAATAAAAATTCTAGGTCAATGGCAAAATGATATCATCAAAATTGACAACAACAATTATTTATAACCAATAAGTATGTATATGCAAATTCTACAAACTGACTAGAACGGAAGTCGGAAATCATTTGTACACACACGCACACACAGTCAATGGTATAGACGCAGACGCCGAAACATGCTCACAAATAAGTGAGAGCACGTGTGCAGCATATTTGATGTGTGCTTGAAAAATGAAAATAAAAGTAATTTTAAAATAAATAAAATATGTAAAGAAACAGAATAAAAACAACACAAAAAAAAAATAAATAATAAAAACTCACGTAAATGCAAATTAAGCCTATTTATATGTGGTTAATGTAGAAAAGGCCGGCTACATTGACCATTACCACTACCACTGTCACTGCCACACTGTCACTGCCACAACAACAAACGAACAATAATGAGCGGCAGCCATAGCCACTGCCACTGTTGCTGCTGCTGCTACCTGCTGTTGCTTGCAGAAAACGTGCTCCGAATTCATAGAAAGAGCATATTACAAAGTTAAACGAAGCGCCTTAAGCGAAATCTAAATTGAATTACGAGAACGTTGAACTGTGACTTGAAGTTGACGTTTTACTTAACGTTTAAGTTGTTGCTATTGCTGGCGTGGTGACGTTGTTGTTGTATTTGAATTTGAAGTTCAAATTTGACACCTGTGGAACATTTTAAAGAGTTTAATACAAGCGCCTGTTGGAAACGCTCTCAATTTCATTTTTGTTTGTCTCTCCGTATAATGGATAAATATATAATATCCAATACCATGATAACGACTGTTGTCGGACATTGCTTTAAGTTTCAAAAGGTTCAAGTTGCCAAGAGTGGTGCATTCGAGAGTTTCTTAAGCATCTTATTCTCATAAATTTAGCTAAAATCGAACTTTTGAGGAAACCTTTCAAACCATTTCAAGAACTTAACACATTCTTTTTTGATCACGATTATTCAACCAGTTTTCATTGCTAATAAGCCAACTTATTTCCCACTGGGTAAACATTCAAATAATTGTAGTTTTGCAGGTGAAATTTTTAGTAATCATTGACGTGGAAAAAAGTAATCGATTCAATATTTGTATAATTTTGATGGTCATAATGACAGCATTGAATTTTTAACGCTGAAAGTGATGATTTTGAAATCTTATCTGGCACCATTTCAAAAAAATTTATTTACAAAATAAATGATATAAAAAATTTACTTTGAGAAAAAACAGAAAATTGTGCCAAATTTTTCTTCATACTTTTATAGTTTTCTAGAAAAATTCATATAAAAGCTTTGAAAATTTGCAATAATTTCAGCAGTTTTCTTTCATCATTCTACTTTGTTCGAGTTTTACAATAAATACAAATATAAAAATGATAAAAATTCTAAAAATTTTAACCTTTACTCTGATTTTAACGACTACTTTAAGCCTGGCTGCAGACCAACCGTCATATCGTTATCGCAGCAGTGATGCCAATCTCGAAAACGATCATTCTCATTACGACCATCACTATCATCACATTTACTATGTACCCAAAGCAGGTAATGACGTAACAACTTCCAAGCCCAACGGTTATCCCGCTTCAGGATTTCAGCCAACTACAGCCTTCGATTTACCCAATGAACCGGCAAAGCCATGGAATCTTCGGGCTGCTGCTAAGCCCGCAGAAACTTATGGACCACCACCTTCGCGTAAGCCTCAAGATACTTATGGTGCTCCTAAGAGTGGCAACAACAACGTTTTCTTTGATAACATTGCCGAAAATACACACAATTCGCAAAAAACTGAAGATCCATATATCGCCAAATCGGATAACTATATTGCTGAAGTTGATGGACAACAACCACAAGCGGAAAAGTTTTCAACACTTGAACCATTTGATATTCCTTTCGCCCTGCTTCAATTACCTGCTCAATATGTGCCCACGAATAGTGACACCGATTACTTGAGTGACGTGTAAAGGGTTTGGAATGTCTCTAGCTTTTAAGTACCTATAATTTTTACGTTACGAAGTAATATTTTTCTACCTACTTACTCTACTTTTTATAGTATTTGTATACTCCCCAACCAAGGGCCAATATGGTATTTATTTAATCTCTCGGTTTCACAGGCGAATGCGAAAAAAGCTAATAACCAATAGAAAATTACCACTGATTAAAATGATATGTAAATTAAGAAAATATTATTTCGATGTTATTTCCTGATTACGAGATATGAAAGAGGATAGCGTAGTTGGTTCGTGTTCGAATCTCAGCACACATTACAAAAATCTAAATAGATAAAATAGATACTTAATACAAAAAAATATTCTCTCCGACACATAATGATTGATTTGAACCCAGACAGCTGCTGGACAAAAATGTAATATTTTCAGATATAGTCGGAATAGATGTTTATGATTTCTGGAAGTTAAGAAAGCCTATTTTATTAATTCTCTTTTGAAATCCTCCACTTTTCTATTTTAACAACTCTTTTATAGATTGTGAAATATTTTAGCTTTAAATAACCTAAATCTGAAATTATTGTGGTTAAAAACCGACTTTTCTTTATAGCATTTCAAAATTAAAATTTTGACCCTATATTTTTGTATGAGCTTTTTTGATCCCTCCTCGATATTTTTCGGATTTGTGACAAAAACATACATACTTATTTTCCAAATATCGCGGCTCTAAGCACTGTGAAGCACCATTTATTGGTTGGCAATGACAAAACTCCAAGAGTAAAAATTTCCTAAGAAAATCTTAGAAAGAATTAAAGATTAAGATGGCCAGAGATTTCTGGAACCTTTTGTAAATAAGAGTTATATCTGTCATACATATTAAAGGTAATGTAAGATTATTGTGTATTTGATTGAGATTAATATTTGTTCGTTTGCTTGGCTAAAGTTCGGAGAGAATAGGCACTAGTTAATATAGAAAATTTAGCTCTGGGTTGCCGCTTAACATGGGTATCTGTATTAGGCATGATAGGATCGGCTGACAATGTCGTATGATCCCCATATTAAGGGTGATCGGGTCCCAGTTTTTTGTACGTGGTTTGGCTAAAGGAAATCCCACAGAGATTGGGAGCATGTTACAGCACGAAAGTCTCGTTAGAGTAAGAACTTACGGTGCAGGAAGTACATTCCTCAATATGTAAAACTTTCGGCCTCCTTCGGCTCTCCGATGGATAATGTTTATTTTTGGTGTTTGCCTGTTTGCAACTGGTCACTACTGCTCAATTTTAATCAAAATCTGGCCACGTAGAGAAGATTCTATTGAAATGATTTAAGATTTAAGATTTAAAGATCTCCGAAAACTTTGACTAGCAATAAGATAAATCATTTTTGCTACATTAAAATAATTACGTAATGGCAGCGAAACTTCCGAAGATGAAGTTCCATTCAGTTTTGCGGCGTAATTAAATGCGAGATTAAATTGCACAGCAATTGAAATAATAAATACTTGCAAATAGAATAAATGAAAATTCTTGTAGGAAATTCTTATCAATTGGCAAACATTTGTTTACATTTGTGTTAATTGATAAACAGAATTGAGCGCGTCGATTGTGAGGCAATTACACGCACATCCTCCCCGAACACCTATTCAAAAATGCTTCACACACACCACTCACCACACAAACGCACATTCGTGCATGCATACAAATATACCACTACTACATTCTTGCAATTGTAAGTGCACACGTACATACGCCATCACAATAATCGTAATACATAATGACGTTGTTATTGTTATGATTATTGTTGTTATTGTTGTAGTGTGTGGCGCACAGTGGTTAAATAAAACTTAAGCATTTACATAATAAGCTTT